>JARHVA010002253.1:1252500-1557500 GCA_037957365.1 Torreya grandis | reverse complement strand
AGGTAGAGTTTGAATTCTTATCCCCGAACGTGGTTTGCCCACCTCAACCAGATATGAAATTCCAAGCTCAAGCCCAAGCCCACTCATTTTCTTTGGTGTCTTGTCTACCAGGGTATGTTGCTAGGGAAAAGACTTGAACACATCGAGGTTTCGAATCCTAAGTGCCATGTGTGTTTTAGACCTGAGAAGTTCAAGCACTTATACTAGACTTGTGCTCACGAAGCTTGGCAATGGATTCATGTAGTTTATTTCAACCTTTCTACCCAGAGACCATCAACTAGAGGATGTCCTTGTTTGGGGATTGTTATTTTTTTTTGATATCAGAGGATTTGAAGAGGACCCTCCATTAATGAAGGGCGACTTGCTCCTATTTCTTCGAGCTCCGCATATGCCCCTAAGCCTCAACACATCACAGGGTGCTTGGTAGGAATTGAACTCAAGACCTTGGCAATCGAAGTCGTTGATCCTATCCACTCAAGCTAACCCTTGGGGTTGTTTGGGGGTTGTTCTTATCGACCAATATATATGTCATTTATTTGGAAATTTTCCAGACGTATGATCCTTCTTCAACCTTTGAAAGCTAACAATGTCACCATATTCAATGATGAGACTCTTTCACAATAGTTTTTAGTTAATGATAAAATTGTTTTTATCTCTTTTGCTTGTTTGCATATCCAAGAACATGTAGAAAAGGTTTCCATTGAGTTTCAACATCTTTAAGGGCTCCTTAATCATTAGGGGAGCATGCCACACACCATGAGCAAGGTCCCTTCGAATTTGTCGCTGCAAGGATATCCTCCGCTTGTGCGTAGATGACGGTGGGGCTACTCGTGTAACTATTTCTCATCCACTCCTCCTTAGTGGGGGTGGGTCAGAGAGGAGGAGAGGGGCAGTGTTGGAGTCCTTAACCACACAACAAAGCTTCTGGTGGACCATCTCATTAGTCCTCTCCATTATAGGGTGATGATTAAATGGGTGTTATGATGCTTCCACCTATGGGATGGGGCATTATGGTGCCTTTAGCTCCTCCGAAGAATGCTCAGGATGGATGGGTTGCTATAAATCCTCTCTCTCTCGAGCCTTCTTCTTGAACTATTATTTCTCCTAAAGATGATTTACCACCACCTCTTTTTGATGTTTCACGTACATGATTTTCACACTTGATTTAGTATTTTGATAAGTTTTTGTGATGCTCTTACTATTAACTTAGGTTATATTTCGTACTTTATAATTTTACAATATTTTTTGTCAACATGAACTTCAAAACGTAAATACTACCAACCATCTTTTATTGTAATCATCTATACTCTAATTTTTAATTTATTTTATATATACATTCTAATTTAAAAAACATAATAAATAAAATAAATGAAATGTAACATTTTTAATTGTTTTTGCTGGACCAACATTCCATGTGATTCAAGCCCATCCCTTGTATACTTCAAGTTATGCTTTTAAGATTTAAAAGTCATGAACTAAATTTGTGCATCTTTTCCTATTGATTTGGATCAACGCTTTCTGTAGGGGAAAGGTCCCAATAGTTGAACACCCTAGCTTTGGACAACGAATTAAGGTACCAAAACATCACATTAAATTTCAAAATTTTTACCCATTTTAATATGTCGTCTTAACTACTTATAACTAAAGTTTCAAGGTCTAACACATTATACATTTTACGATATAACCGATTTTATCACGAAAGGTCATAAATTGCATCTTTTAAACCTATGACCAAAACTTAACCTTTGGAGTACCAATAGTTGTACACTAGAGTATCAATACTTGAGTCTTACTTGGCAAGATATGATTAGTTACTTTTAATTTTATAGAATAAATGTTAAACAAGTATTAGATACTACATGTTCAACGTTTTATACATTTCAATATTTATACACACCAATATGTTCCGTTAATGAAACACATATTAACAAAAACCCTCTTCAGCGATTGAAACGTGTTGAGTTATTGGGACCTTTCCCATAACACTTGTAATCTCTCTCCAAAAAATGACTGCAAACTAAAATTGGAAGTCCCTGTAATAAACAATATTTGTGATGAAATTGGAGGGCAGGCGGCGAACCCATTTGTTTGGCCTAAACTTTCCTTCGTAGGAGAGATGGAAATCGACAGACAAAATATACAACGCCGCGGCGGCAACGGCGACGACGACGACGACGACGACTGCGTGTGCTTAGACGAATCCTTCTTCGTCAATCAAAGGTTAAAACTACACTGCACTAGTGTTAATGCTATAACGGGATTCATTGCACTCAAATATTTTTATTTGTCTGCGCGTGCAGCTACGAGACGCGAACTTTTACCTATGGTTCCCACGTTCTTCGGCTCCTCTGTTTGGATTCTGCTTCAAGTAGTATTCTTTTACTTCTTCCTCCTCACATTACTTGAGTGTTTCACGAACTGTATTACAAATGTAAGATTACACAATGCTGTTTTAAGTTTTTCTATCTTCCACAAAGAAGGTGGGTTAGGGCAATGCGAGTGTAAGATTACACAATGCTGTTTTAATTTTTTCAATCTTCCACAAATAAGGTGGGTTAGGGCCATGCGATTATGGCTTAAGTTGATATTACAGGTAAACGTAAAGGTTATCGTCAAGAAAGTCAAGAGAGACACCGATTTAGTGCATGACAACTCCCACAAGGGAATTGCGTTTTCCATTTACCTTATATATTTTTCATGGAGGTGTACAACCCTACCCCTTATGAATTTGAACTCATGGCTCCCCTATGGAATATGCCTGCCTTCAAGGATGTAGGATTGAGGGCTCATGAACATTCTGTACTGAATTACTGAGAACAATTCTCTTGGGTATGGGAGTTGGTCAGCTTACTCGATGAGATGCATATGGGCAGGAACCTCTTTTAGCATCCCATATTTTGTGCTTGTATGATTTTTAAATTTTTTAGTTATACAAATTATATGACATCAATGAATAAATGAATGAAATATTTTAATAACGTCCACGAGATTGAGCAGTCTATGGGACTGAGGGCTGTAACAGCACTGCCTTTTGTTAACACAACTCCCTGGTATGAGGGCTGTCCCTTTGATCATGTAAAATTTCAGACCCCTTTTCATTGCTAACTCTTCTAATGTGGATTTTGATTAGAAAACTTGTTGTACTATCTAACCTTTCCTCGGTAAACAAGTCAGCAAAGTTGTCAACTGTTAAGCGTCTTTGTACTTGGTGTGGATGTTATTAGAGGCTGCACATTCCATAATAAAGTGCCGTTTTGTCTCCACGACCCTTTTGTCACAAAATATACAAATTTTCGTTTCCCATTCTTCCTTGGGTACCGTCCATCTATCTGTTTCACACCTAAGATGATGTGAGCTAGTCCTCAATTGTGCAATCAACATCATTGCTTTCTATTTGATTTCTGCTCTTATGTACGTTTTTTCTTCATGTTCCCATGTGAGATTAAACTCTTTGATGTAGTATGCTTTCTTCTATCCTGACTATTTTGTCCACATGGCTGCCCTGAATTTTTATATCATATATTTATTTATTTCATCTTTGGTGTTTGGACATTCTTGCATGTTGATGTCCCATTTACTCATCAATTTGTTATTTTATTTCATCCACATGTTCTTTCTTTTGTTTAGTTCTTCTTTGATTACCATTTGGGCCATCGATGGTTTTCCATATTTTGCGTCTTTTTTAGGTAACTTAATGTTCGAGTCATTGCTAATGCTTTCAATGGAAATGTACTTGTTTTGGCTAATAGAATCTTATATGGAACTGAAGCTTTGACTTTGAAGCTATTTGTGATTAAATGTTTTTGGATTCTCTCTATCTGTCTCCAATTTAGATCGGACACATTGTTGCCCTCAAACTTCACATCCATATAGGACCACTGGTATGATGAGTAGGTCAAATAAGGTTCTATTGGTTTTCCAATTTCATGATTCTGCATTTCGATACCCTGTTTTGTAGTGAATATAAAGCCTTCCAACCTCTTTGTATTTTTTTGTCCTGCAAGTCTCCCAACTAAGCTTGTTGTGGAAGCCAAGCCCAAAATTTATGTATTCTTCCACTACTTGGAGTGGATTTCCTTCAAAAATGAACTAAATTTGTTTACTTTTTCTCTGTAGAGAAAAGATCATGACTTTTGTTTTGCTAGTGTTCACTTGCATTTCCACCTTTTGATAGAAGAGCTCTAAAACCTTCAAATGTTCTCTCAAATTATGAGCCTTTTTTTGCAATTAGAATAAGATCATCTGCGTATAAAAGTAACTTTATAACATAATTAGCTAGGTGGATGCCTCCTCCACCAGCTTTGTCTATCAACTCTTCTAGTTTATCAATGTATAGCCCAAACAAGGTGGGAGATAGAGGACACTCTTGTTTGACTCCAATGTCGCTTCCAAAGCATTTTGACATTTTTTCACTTGCCCTGATTTTGGCGCTGACTTGGCCATAAAGTCTATGTACTGCTGCTCTATACTCATCTGGAACTCCAAGCTCCTCTATTCTGCTCCAAAGTTTACTTCTAGAGACCGTGTCAAATGCTTTTCTGAAGTCAACAAAATAGCAAAAAGCTTCTTCTCCCTCAGTATCCTATACTTTTTCGATCAAGTGCCTAAGTGTGATGCAATGGTTGATAGTGGAATGTTTCGGACTGAATCCTCCTTGACCTTTTGCCTCTTTGCCCTATTTTTCTGCCCAACTTCTGATTCAACACTCTATCATGCTACCAAATAACTTTCCAAGAAGCGATTGACCATGATAGTTCAGTAGTTAGACAGATTATTGACATCCCCACTTTTATAAAGAGGGATAACAACACTAGTCATCCAATTTGCTGGGAATCCTTCCTGAATGATACCATTGAATATGTTTTTGATGTGTGGTGTGAGGGAGTCTAAACCCCACTTTAGATATTCAGCTTGTATCCCATCTTTGTATTGCACCTTACCGCTTGCTAGCATCTTTATGCCTTGAGTGATATCTTTCGTAGAAAACAGCTTATTTGTTGTGTTGATTACAGGAGGGTTATCTTTATCTTGAACTCTTGCATAAAATAGCTTTGCATACTCTAACCATTGGGCATCTGTAATACTGTTCTCTGTTTGCTTCCTTTTCTGCTGTAGTTCCCTCCAAAAGCCTTTTGGAATTATGGTTTCCAAGAGAAATCAATTCTCTTCTCCTTGTGTATATGTAATTTTCTTTTTTAGACTAGATGATTCTTTCATATGCCTTTTTGTTTTCTTTGGTCATTCCAAGTTATCTCAAAGTTTTCTTTGCTGCCTTGCACTCTTTATCAAACCACGGGTTTGCTAAAAAACTACTTGCACTGCCACTCTCAGGTCTACTTCTTTTGCATCATTTAAAGCCTTTTTAATTAGAGAAATTAGCATACTGCTGTTGTTGGGCAGCGGACTATAGATGAAGTATTATTCTTTGTTTCTTGAAAATGTTGCTGAAATTGATGTTCAAGGGATGCCTTGAATAGTTATCGATTCTCTTGGTTTATTTGGATCCTACTTTGAGAGGGTCTCTTTTTTTGCTTGTGCTGGTCTTGTCTTCTTTCTTAATGATTTATGTGCATATTGAATTTTACATATATTGAATTGTGATTCGATTTCATCTCAATAGGGCAGTCCCCAACTTCAAGATTCATCAATCTCGGAATAAAGTTATGTGAGCAAAGAACATAGTCCACCACACTTTGCCCATTGTAAGTTTTACAGGTGATATTTCTTGAATTCGGCCATGTTCTCATGCCATTGCGCATAACCATGTTATACAAACTACATAGTCCTAGTAATTCTGCACCATAATATTATCTCCACCCTTTTCGTCTTGTGACTTCTTTTTCCAATGTTGATCTTCTTCTTCGTCTTACCATAGCGGATTGCTTCCCACACCCTCTTCGCTCCTCAAATTGAGAGCTTGGTTGCTTGCTGTTTGCGCATTGAAATATCCTATGATCAAGACTTCTCCTAAGGTGCTAAAGACTAAAATATCACTTTTTAGTGCTGCATAAGGGTCTTCACAATCTAACTTCCTCTTCTTGTATGTTTTAGACCCTCTCGATGCAAAATAGCAAGCAATAAGCCTAGTTGTTAATTCGTTTTCTGTTATTTTCAGCTATATGTACTATTTATTTGGGTTCTCTTTCTCCACTTCTATAATCTCACACCATGTTTCTTTGATTAGCACTGTAATCCCTCCATGACCCTTTCCACTTTCGGTCATTTCATTCTAAACTGATATTTTCTTATATCCTTCAAGATTTGGAACTTTGCAGCTTTCATGTTCATGAGTTTCAGTAAGAATAATGTCTTTGCCCTCTGCTATGGGTCCCAACCCAGGGCCTCTTCTCCAAGGGTAGCCTCTACAATTCCAGCTTACCAAGGTCAAGTGCTCCTAGGGGGCCTTGAGTCCCTATTTCTTATGTGTTATTCGGTTGCTGATTTGGGCTCTTCCAGTTTGTAACCATGCCCATTCTCTTACATCTCTTGCTGCTTTCACTTTCTCTCATTCTTTCCTTGTTTCTTCTTGTTGCGTTGGAGTTAGATCTTCATCTAGATAGATGTGTGTCCCTCTAAGAGACCTTTTATTCCATAATATTTTGTTTTTATCTTCTATGTTTTTCATGACAACTCTTACATGTCTATCCTTTTCGTCTTCTATCCATTTTCCTATTCTGTTTGCTTGATATATATGTCCTGTCCAATGCAACTGGTTTGCTAAGAAGTCTCTTGATAATTTGTTGGTGTTCTCATTCTCACCATAGTCTTTTAGTCCTTTAATAATGATGTTTGTTGCCCTATCATGTCTATCATGTTCTTCTCTTATTTGCATTCTAACCCATTTTTCGATTATTTCCCTTTGTTCATCTGAGGGCCTCTTTCTACTTGAGCCCAAGACTCGGTCTCCCCATGTTGGACTCCCAAGTGACTTTCTTTTACCCCCGTATGTGTAATTGTGAATGGGTGCTCTTCTGTTTGTGAACCCTTCTTTCCTTCGTCCACTTCTAGCTTATTTTTCTCCATTGTTTTCAAATGCTTTAAATCTTGTTTTATGGCTGCCAACTCTTGCTGCCCCTTTTCCATGTTGTTTTGTAAGTTGTTTACTTGTTCCTTTGAGTTTTTATTCTCTCGTACAAGTGTCCAATTGGAATCTATAACCTCCTTCAACTTCTTGTCCTCATATTGTTTCTTTGTTTCTAAATTTGTGAGCCTCCTTTTCATGTTCTTTAATTCATTGACATATAGCTTGGGTGACCACGTTAGTGATGTGGAAGTTGGGCTATACAATTCCTTACTTTCTTGGTTCTCTTCATTTTTTTTCTCTGTTTGTTGAATATATTTCAATTTCCCTTTGTTTTCTGCCCACATATGCATTTTGGTCATTCTCTTTATCCTCCAAAAACCTTTGACTCTTATGTGTATTATCGTTCTCCTGCTGCATATGGTAAGTGGTTGGTATATATTGTTTCACATCCTATTTCGGTTCAGTTTTATTTGTAAACAATGTAGTCAGTTGTTCTTTGCCCCTTTCTTGTCCATGTGTTGTCTGTATTTGTTGCCTTGTGGGAGTGGTTATTGAAGTGTGTTGGATTACCCTTGGTAGGATAACTGTGAGTTTTTTACTCCTAGTGTGTCTCAACTTCCGGGCCTGCCTTTGTTTTAAAATACCTTTATATTGTTTTGCATTAACATAGACGATTTTTTCATTGGTGCTTGATAGACTGGCCTATGGGTATCCTGGCATGTGTGTTTGAATGTATGATTTCCATACTCTTGACGTTCTACCCCTGTACAGACCTAGGGGATATTGTAGAGGTCCAACGGGGTTACTAAACCTACCTGAGGCAATATCCCCATCGTTGGTCCCTGTGCTTGTGTCCCAATTTGAGACCCTCCCTTTTCTTCCCCCTTGGTGGCTGTGTGTTTCTCTGTCAGTAATATTTATGTATTTTCATCTGAATTTGTCTTGTTATTGCCATCAATGATATGTTTTGCACTGCCTGTCTCTGTCCCAATATTATTACCTTCCTGTCATTTCTAGGGTTTGTTGTTTTAAACTTTACCACAATGTATTTTTGATGCAACAAAGAAACAAATGCCAATTTGGATTTATAGACTTAGTACTTGGAAATATTCTACTGTGGACCCCAATAGCTGTCTGCAAAACCCAAATTCCTTTATTCAAAGTGCAAACTTTGGTGTTGCCTGTTGCCTCTATGATCTGCAAGCCCTAGTGTTGCATGAAATTTAGAAAAGCTGAGTGGAATGCTAGATTTTTTACCTACAATGCAATGCCTCCCACGAGAAATTTGTCCTGTTTGCTTTGGGATGTTTATTAATTTTGATTTTAAGCTGGTAAGACCCAGGGTTAGCACGCTAACTCATGCTTGTTAGGATGTTTAGTTTATATTTCGGCTAAAGAAATAAGCCAAGAGGGGGCATGCACGGGTCGTTGGAGGGTAGGCGACCCTGGTGGCTCAGGTATTACAGCTAAATGTAGGAGGAATCACCCCATTCCTTTCAATGGTAAAATCCCGAACAAAAAAATTTGCTCGTATTGGGGGAGTGGGTGGGTGACAAAAGACCCACAAAGGTCATCATGGGAGCAAAACATTAGAGGTGCCATTTATGGGCAGAATGTGAGTCCCAGGTTTATATAGACTTGTGCTAGTATTATGTATTGTGGGGAGCACTTTCAATTGTTGGTTTTTTTCTTTAATTTTCTAAATTCCTCGGAGAGTTGTATGTTTACGATGGGAAATGGGGGAAAGGTGACGAATTAACCACAAGTGACACACTGGGGGATGGTAGATGGTGTCAACAGGCTGTACCTAAATAATGAAACAATCCAGTAGTATTTTACCATGACACATGTCAAAAGAGGAGTCCCAAAGGCCAGTGAAGGCAATCACCATTGGAGCAAAGACACTGGAATTACCACCTTAGGTTATATCATCATTTTTAGGTTTATGTTGGTCTGTGCTAGTGTATGATTCATGCGCTTTTGCTTATAATTAATTTCTTTGTAAATTCCTGGCAGCTATCTTCATCCTCATCTCACATGAAGGATTTTATATGACAGCATTGTGCAAGCTTACTCAAAATTCGGTTGAATATTCTAGTTTGAAGTAAGTCTTTTGTGTTTATCGAACCATCCTAGCTGTCTAGGTTACTATATTTCTATTAAGGATTTGGCGAATATGCTTCTTTTATTGTGGGTATTTGTTTCAATTATTTGCATACTTAAATTTGGTTTCCGAAATTATATAATCTTAGATCTATGACCATCTTTAGATTCTCGCTTACTACTAAACCTTCCTAGAATTTACTCCATTATGGTATTGTGCTTGCAAAATTTTCTTATGTGCACATATGAGATTACTCAATGCCAACTATTTATATATACTCATGAAAGATAGTCCTCCATTTTCAACACCCCTTTTCCACAAATGTTCTGTTCTTCCATAACATGAAAATGGCTGAACTACATGGCTTTGTCCTGATGTTCTAGCCCATTTTGTGAGAAGGTCCATAACATATTATATTAATAAAAATCTTGGCATTCTAAATATTTACCGTGCAGCAAACCTATATACAATCCCGAATGTTAAGCTAGAGAAAATATAATGTTCGTTGCTTAAACTAGGCATAAGTTCTTGTAACAAAGCTTCTAGCATTGTTTAAGTTTTTAACTAGCCTTCCAAGAAAAGATCTGAGAGGATATTAAATTTGCTAAAACCAAGCTAATTTTAATTTTTTTAGTAAGATACTAAACACTACAACAGTTAAGTTTGGAACCAAAATTTTCAAACAGTGATATTAACTATACCGTCTATTGCACCTTATAACTTATTATAATTATGAAATAAGACTAAAGGATGGCATAGAAGCCTTTCCTGTATAAAGTGAACTCATTGTGACTTCATGGAATCACTTCGTTGAAGGAGAGCATACGGGTGTCCCTCTTCTTCTACAGCTCAAGGGCTTTAGTCCATGGCTTGTCTATAGCATCCAATTTTCCACGACCCTCCCTAAAATTGTCATTACTCTCTTAAAAAATGCCTCATGCTTGGTGGTATCCCGGCACTGTGAGGTCCTTAATAATAGTTTATTTAGCAAAGTCTTAACGATTATCATAATAGCCATGTGGAAAATAATGAGGCAGGAACATATAGTGCTTCGGGCAACTGCTATGTGCTGCACATTCTTCTTTTTGGATTTTGCAAACCTTAGCTACATTCTGTTTGCACTGTTTGTATGTAGCAATCTTCTCATTGTTCTCAATGCATCTTTCAATTTTGTGTTGAACTCCTCCCTAAGTGTCTTTGCAGCCTGTTGCTTGCCACTACACTTTGACTTCTTCGAGGGACATTTTTTTATCAGAGGCTATTGCTTTGCATTTTCTTCTGCAAAGTCTCTTATAATTTGGGCTGCTAGAAGGGTTTTTGGTTGCCTTTGATGGATGCAGTCTATCATCCCATCTGGACAACCTGGTGGCTTAACACCTGTACTTCATGATCCATGGATGCCATTAACAGTTGCAGAAAGCTCAAGCATTGTGGCCAGTAAACACAGCAGGTGGAAATGGCGAATAATTAGGCTGTATATCCCTTCAATATCCTCTTAACTTTAAGGTTTAATGGTGAAATGGCACCTCTAGCTAGAATTATAACATGACATTCCATGATCATATGAGCTATTATAAATGGCCGGGATCTTGTGGGTACACCATTGAGATAAATGGATAATTATTTGTTAAATGGTCTATAGTTTTGCCCTTGTTCATGGGCTTTGCCCCCTTGGACAAAACCTGTGTTTTGATGTAACTGCTTCTTCAAGCCTGCTTTGTAGCTGGTCGTAGCAGCCCTCTTTGATCAGCATCAACTATGAACTTTGTCCCCTTCCACTTCCATGTGTTGGAATTTGTTTATAAGAGATAGCATAACCCTTTGATTTTTTCAACAAAGCTTCCACCGAAGCCATATAAGTAGTGGTCTTGTCCAAATTTAAGGCATATAAATCCTTTGTTTTCCTTCATTTTCGATGACACCCCATCCCCCACCCTTTCCAGGACTGCCCCTTGAAGTGCCAATACAATTTAGCTTCCACTAGACATTTCTAGGGACTCTTCATTTGAATTTGGCCTTCTTCATTAACTGTGAATTTTCCTTATCAGCAAAGTGGTAACGAAATTTGTCTTTAAGTTCTAGAGCTCGTAAGGTTTTGATTATCCCTACTTCAATCAGAATCCATTCTCATCGTCTGCCTCTAGCTTTATTCTGGAGCAACTTACTCATCCTCCAACCATATTGACCATGCAGTTAGAGCTATTCTGTTCTGCCATTTGCATCTAGTAACAACATCCCGAGTTTGTGTTGAAGAGATAAAAATATGTCCAATGGCTCCTCAAATTACCTATGTAGGACTAAATGATTTAAACATGTTGCTTCATATTTTCTAAGAGGGGGCATGGAAGAAATAAGTGATCAGTTTCTTCCTCTCCTTGTTATACAGGAAGAAATAAGGTGGGTCATCGATGCCTTTTTCCTTAAGGTTATTTTGAATAAGAAAGTTGTTATTAACCAATAGGGGAAGATTTTAGCTTTTGGCCATCCCTTATTTTCTTAAATCTTCTTCAGTTACACTGAATTGGTGGTGCATTCTACTGATCTGGTTAGGGAATTGTATTGTGATTTGACTGAAAAGTTGCCATCCTTAGACTCCATCTCGGTTTGTCAGTGCTTAGTTTGGAAAGGAACTTGAACTGGCTGATGAAGATGCGCACCCAAGACTTGCTATCCTTGAGGTGGCACAAGACTTTTATCCCTAGACATCACTTGATTTTCACTACCGATCTCCCAAACCAAGTTCCTTTGAATAAGATCTCTGCAATGTCAAATGAAATTACACATACAAGAGGCCGCCTTTGGGTTAGCATAGTAAAAATATTGATGGACCAGAACATTCTAGACTCTTTGCTATTAAAATTTATTCCATACTCATTGCTTTTCTTAAAGAGTTTACACATTGACTTTGCTAGCAAGGCTTTGTTTATCAAATAGCCCGAGTGAAGCCTTACTATGTTGATCATGATGCGAAAACATGCATTTCTCATGCAAACAATGTAATATTCTTAATTTCATTGGTCCCTTGCTATGTAAAAACCCTTAATAATGTTTTGAAAGCTTTTATAGCAGCAGCAAGGACTTTAACCACTGATATAATGTAGATCAGGATGGCTTTAAACACAGACTTGAGAAACTGAATTCTTCCAGCATCTGTTAACCAAGTTCCTGTTCGAGTTAAAAAAACCCTGCTGAATTGTTTCCAATAGATATTGCCATAGGTGTTTTCTTATTGCTCTTGCAAACAATGGGAGGCTTAGGCTCTTACTGGGAAGCTTTGTCTTCTCACAGCCAAAAAGCCTATGCATTTTCAGCTTTCTTCTAATGCCGACATTCAGAAAATAAATTATTGACTTTCCAAAGATAATTTTTTGTCTGTAGGCTACCTCACTGTCTGACAAAATTCCTTTCAAAGATTTGGCTACCAAGTGGCAAGATATGATATGGATATGGATGCCAAGGACCACAAGACTCCAACTAACCCTGGTGATAACCACTGGCATGGACACATGCCAACCAATAGACCTGAAAATGGATGTGTAATGACGAGGAGACTATCCCACAAACAAAGAGAATGGTATTAATTTTGGCACCAAAGAGGGGACCTTGTTGGCCCACCTAGGATTACACTCAATGTGGGCTATACTTGCTAAATGTTTTTTTTGCTAGAAATGCATAATTGTAGCAAAAATAAGGCCACTTGGAGGCAAAAATGTAGCGAAAAGACATTAGGTAATTGTAGTCCAGGGATCTAATGTGTTCTTTATCCACAAGTTCATGGATTTGCCGCTTGATCTCTTCATTCTCTAGAAATGATTTGTGGTACAAAGAGACATTAGGTAAAGGTAGTCCAGGGATCTAATCAATAGAAAGGTAATTTAGGGATCAAATCAACAGTATGCTTTATTGCACAGTGCACAGACACTTCTTTGGGTCACTAAAAGATATCCTTGTATTCTTCCAACTCGGTGTTCAACTGTTTTGTTTCTACTGTTGTTGGAGGAACTGCGGTATGAATTGGTGCATCAAGGATGCTATTATGTTTAGGTCTTACCATCAAGGGTACAAACTTCTTACTTATAACACCAACATCTATAACAACATTTCTAGGATTTGCATCATAGGGTGCATGTTGATGGTATAGATATGGTTGACCAAGTAAGAGATCAAATACCTCTAATGATGCGATGTCACAAAGGACAACATCTTGAACATGATTGATTTTATATAACAAGTGACACTGCTAAGTGATTAGTTTCTTAGATCCTGCACTAAACCATCCATTGGAGTATGATTGTGGGTGAGGCGTCAATGGCAAGTTCAATCTTCACAATGCTTTAGGAGAAATCAAGTTCTTCTGACTGCCATTGGTTAACTATTGATCCACATTGAGAATGGAGCAATCTTTATTTTTCCTCTGAATCCATGTTGGGGGAAGTAGAGATGTTTGTGGTACCTACGATGATATGCTTACCTTTATCCAGTGCCATTGTGCTTGTACTCACTGCCTCAAGTTGTGCAAGTAAAATTTTCCTAGTGTGACTTTCTTCATTAGAGCGACTGTTGTAGTTGTGAATGGAGAACCACTTGTCAGTCTTGGACTGCTTATTTTGATCATTTGAAGTGTTTGCTTCTTCTAGGGATGGCGCAAAGGGCCATTTCCCTTGTTTAGGGTTTTGCTTGGAAGGCTTAGATTGTGGTTTGTCTTGAAACTTGGAATCTTCTTTCTTAGTCTTCAGTTTGACCTTTGCTTCAAACTTACAAGCAAATCTATAGGCTTCTATTATGGAGGATATTTGGAGGAAATCCATATCAGAGTAGATATATGATTTCAAATTTGACCTATACTTCAAAACAAGTTTTTTCTCCGATTCCTAAACATTTAGTTTGGACACCAAAGTATGGAAAGTGTATGTATTCTTGCGCAAATTTATGATGGCCTTTGTACAGTTGAGAAAACTTGACATATTGGTCATCGTAGTTGTCAACAGGACAATATGTTGATTTGAGTGCTTCTACAAAACCATTCCAAGTATTTATAGATGTGTCTAAGTCAACATCTTCACATGTAGTGCAATAATATTCCATCTTTTTTTTACTAATAAAGAAAATTTCAGACAAGCAAATGCAATTTTTTTTGGTCAAAGAAATGATTCATCACATAGTACGACTATGAACTTATTAGGTTAATCTAGTTATCTAGGGCATTTGCATCTATTTTGCCTTCGAACATAGGGACGTCTAGACTGACTTGTACCTTGCAGTGTGTTTGATCACCAAATGAACAATGTGAATGAGATGTGTTGGAAGGAGTTTGAATTTGCTTGAGGAGTTGAGGAAATTGATCGACATACCCACTCGTTCATATTCATGAAGTTCTTCTGATTCTTCTTGTTTCCTTTGCAAAGCATACTCTATCATTTTCTAGAACTTTTGAAGTTAGAGTCTCTAAAGATTTGTTTGGCATTTGAGGACGTGTAGGAATGTATGACAATGAAGGGTCACGAGTCTTGAGCCCTAACTTCTTGTAATTAGACCCCATATGAGTGCGCATACAAACAGAGAAAGGATTTCAGATACAATCTTGATACCACTTGTGTGATGATATGAGGTGTGTATTGCGAGGAGGAGGCTCTGTGGACAATGTCACTTAATGGATTAAATGGGTTATGTGCGAAAGTGAATAGCAAATGATAAAGGCCAAAATATCTATCAAAGTGCAAGAAGCAAAGGAAAGAGCAAAGAAGAACAATAGACATTAGATGAGAACTGTAATAGCAAAGCTGTATTATGCTAAGTTTTGTACAAGATCAAAGAGATCAGATGTGTGATGTCTACTTACTCCTACTCTAACTCTTCTATCACTTCTCACTTATACAAAGTATAGAAGAATGTATTATTAAACAATGGAGGAAGAGGAAGTCCCAGTTAAAATGTTACAATGGTTGGTAACAACCCCTTCATAACCAATCATTAGTCTGACAGAATCTGTTGAGATTATGGCTAAGCTGCATTGTACAGTCCTGACATTGTAGGAGCTATGCAGTATGGCAGAAGAGGAGTTATGACTTGCGGTTTTTACACGTGCTAAAGATGATGTTGAGGCTGTTGGTGGAGCCACACAAGCTGTTGAGCAACACCTAGATGCTGTGAGTTGAAGTGATTACTCAGATCCTCCTGGATCATCAATCCCCCATCAATTAGTATATTATTTAGCATCTTTTCTTGATTTCCATGGTGAATTTGGGTGTACTGTTTTTCCACATGACAAATTAACGCGCTTTTTACTTTCTACTGATGTTTGTGCATTCACCCGTTTTTGCAACTTTTTTGGTGGTGCATAATCCATTGATATTTTGGTTCGTATAGTTACCATTGTCTCTTGTATATATGCCAGTATTTGCTTATTTAATTTTGATCAACCCTTTGACTCCTTTGGATTTAGATTTTTTAATTTTTGTGGGATTTTGACCTGTTTGTTATCTTCTTTTTTTGGGTAGTTTCTACTGTTCTTGGTGATGATTCCCATCAGGGACCGATATCTGAATTTAGATATTTTATTGCTTGTATGATTCTTGCAATCTTTGTTTTTCTATATTCATGTCCATTTCCTGCCGCTTCAGTCAGCCATAATATAGTTGTCATTATTCCATTCATCAATTTCTATCATATTTTCTGACTTAGGTTTAGTGCATTCCTCATCTTAATGATCTCCAAGATCACATTCTGTACACCTTTAAATCTGCAATGTGAGCGTATTATTAGGACATTTTCTTGTGAAATGTCCCTATTTTCGACATTTTCTGCATTGTATAAATAATGGGTTGTCCTTTTTGGTCTCTTCAATCTTGCTATAGTAGTTCTTGAACCATAATTACTACTATTGCAAGGCAACCTTTGTTTCCTTGCATTTCTATATCCTCTAATGGTGAGTTTTTCTTGTGTGCCAGGATACATTGTCTCTCCTCTTAATTCGATTTTATGTTAAATGGATACTCCCTTATATCATGTGTCTTGACATTGCAAATCCAACAAAATTTTACGGGACATTCATCCACCCTATGTTACTCGATATGGCATTTCAAACACCATATCCATAATGTTTCTACTGTGTCTTTTTGGTTTTTCTTCTTGCATTGTTTTGAAACATTTTGGTTACCATTTGCAGCCCAAACCCTTCTTCATTCTCGTCCTTTGATTCTCCTTCATCCAATAATTGTTGTTGTTCTACATCCAACATATGGCTTAAAGTTTCTTTATTTTCTGATTTGGTGCAATCCCTGTGGTTTCTTTAAATTGTTATCTAAATCCTCGTACAAAATATTATTTTTTGAACTCATCTCCTTATGGTTTGGAATCTTTGGACTGTTTGCCCCAGATCTAACATTTGTCAATTATAATCCTCGACAGATTCTTTAGGTCCTTGTTTCAATGATTGCAATTCATGATAATTTGTTCATAAGTGTACCATTTTTGAAACTCGTTACAAAATTCTTTTTTTATTGTTTACCAACCCTTTCTACTATCATCTGTTATTTGGTTAAACTATCTTATGGTAGAACCTTCCAATGTATTTGCCAAAAAATATATTTTTATTTTAAGATCTGTATTCCTAAGGTTACATGGATGTATGTCACTCTGCTAACCTCCAAAACTTGGGTGTGTGGGTGCAATCGTGTGGAGATATGCAGGGTGTGAACCTGCAGAACACGGGTACACTGAAACTTTAAAACTCAAACATCGAACTTGAAAGTTGAAACAAAGATCATCATGAATCTTGGTTAGTTGTTTAAACCGTCTTGTGGAACTTCCAAAAAAAATCTATTTTTATTTTAAGATATTTTATTCCTAAGGTTATATGGGTGTACGGGTACAAATAACTCTGTGCTAACCTCCAAAACTTGGGTGTGTGGGTACAATAGTGTGGAGATGTGCAGGGTGCGAATCCCCAGAACATGGGTACAGTGAAACTTTAAAACTCGAACATCGAACTTGGAAGTTGAAACAAAGATGATCTTGAAACTTAGTAAATCAGATGTCTCATGCCATAATATATAAATGAATACCTCAATACATTTCACGAAATCCTTCTACATGCTGCAATATACCTCAAAATTCTCTGATGAGTGCATTTTGAATTCTTCTGTATATCTCGGCAAACCCTTGAAAATGGACTGCAAATTTAATAGTTGACAGTAATAGAATGTCAACAATAATAAAAGGTAAAGTTTCTCACGAAAATATGCATTTGAATTTTTGTTTGACCTTTATAGTTTTCTTAATGATTTTTTAATGTAGTTTATCCGAAACTAGGGCAAATGTGCTGTGTGTTAGGCTACACCTGGTAGAGAGCGTAGCCTAGCCTAAGAGTCCTCTGGACTGCTCTTTGATTCTGAGCTGCTTGGACATTGAAAAGTTAAAAAGGAAAACCAATGACTGCATCCAGACAGGTGCAACCCAACGGAAGTTATTCTATAGGTCAAACCTCGCAGTTAAGTACTTTATAAGCGAGTCTGCACAGCTGAAATCCGAGGACTACTCTGGAAAAATTTATTTGTTTTCCTTATTACTGGAAAGCACAACAAATATCCTTTTGCACATAACATAATCTTGCCATTCCCGTTGAGCTTCCATTGTTTAAACTTTAAGCATCCATTCCATTAAAGTTTTAACAAAACCCCATCCCCTGTAAACCTACGCTCAAGTGCTCAGTTGTTATGCTGCCATATCTATTCTTCAACAGCTTGGTTTGCTCAGAACATAACTTCAATATCCCCATTGAGATTCTAGGATTTTTCCTTAAGAGTTTGAAGAAAACTGCATGGCTACACAAACATAATGTTTTTCAATTCAATCATCAATAAAGTTGCTGAAATGCTGCTATTACTTTTAAATGGACTCGTTTTTATTGAATTTATATGGCCAAGAAAACTTCTTGAGGAATGGTATATTAATTTACTTGTAAATAATCTGTCTTTTTCACTTTTCATAATTGCACTCCTTTTGGATGGGCAGCGGATTATGATCTTACAGGACAGTTGGTGTGGCCAGGAGCAGAGCTGCTGAATTATCATCTTGCTCAGAACTCGGATTTTCTTACTGGGCGTTCTGTAATTGAACTGGGTTCTGGTGTTGGTAAGCTGATAGTTTTTAATCCAGTCCACTACTTTTTATGAAGTCACAGTGGCCTCATCATGGATAAACATGCATTCCATATAGAAATTCCTACTTAATGTGAAGCTGGAATTCCTCAAACATTCATGTTCGTTCCTCCTAAATACACTCAATTAGAATCTTGAATACCGTCACACTCATTGTCCTGTTTTTGATACATTCAAGATAAAGTAGGACTACACACAAATATAGTAAATCTTTTATTTTCTATCAAGTGCAATGTTGATGGTTTGTTTTCCTTTATAATAATGCAAACTAAGCAAGAGTGTACCTAAAAAGCAGAGTCTTAAAATAAAAGTACTTGATGTCCAGATATTGGATGGAAGCTTGGCGTTCCTTTCATGTACACAGTTAGACTGGATGGTCAAAATTATGTCAGTTCAACTTACTAGAGTATTCAGAATATTGAATGCATGTTGGCATGCAAATGGCAAAATAAGGTGAATACCTGTGACACTGCTATTTAATGTTTGTTGTGAACCCATAAAGCAGTTTGCTAATTGACTTGTTCTATTACTTGCTTATATTCTGTGTATTATCAACTAAATTTATACAATATTTGTATTGATGTATCCTTGTTGCCATAGGTTAGCTGGGGAAAAATTGAGAAGCAGCTTTTTGTATTGTGTAACTTAATTCTGTTTGTCAATGTTTGGCCATCTCTTTGGATCATACGTTGGTAGCAGCTTGTCAAGTGTTTTAAGTTAGATTCCATTACTACTTGTTGAGGCAATTACCCTATTCTAATCAAAGTTTTTTTCATTATAACTCTTATTTGCATGGTGCAAATGGAGATACCATTATTTATGTAACATTGTTTGTGTCATGCCCATTTTTAAAATAAAAATAAAAATAAAAATAAAAGCACGACACAACCAACCTTATAAACAACCAACCAACACAAGAACAGATTCAAATCAATCAAAACACATAATTGCAATCCATGCAACTGCCCTTATCCCATAAATGGCTCCAACTACTGAATAATAGGTCAGCAGCTCTATTCGTTCAGCCCAACACTCAAGAATTTGTTCACGAGCTCACACCAAGAGTCACTATGCCATGATGTTAAGATAGCTGTCAAAATTGACCTTGGCTACTACCAACGAAATAGGGCTCCATGTGCCACTTTGATGGGTTCCTTGGCCAGGCTAGCTTCCCTTTGGGCTCCCGGGGCCACTCGTGCCCCCTATTGCTTCCTAGGCAACTTTGTGAAAAGCTTCACGTGGTGATAATTCGCTAACCTGCTGCTCTGCCACTCTGCAAGGCTAACACGGTTTCCTCGGGTCTATATGGAGCAGCAGAATTATGCCATGCATCAACATCCCGTTAGCCCACTTATCCGGAGGCTTCACATGCTGCACGGACATCTTCGGGGTAGCGGGTTGCCAGGATGATGCCACGTGGCAACATCCAGTGAGCTCGCTTGCCCAGAGGCTTCACATGCTGCACGGCATCTTCGGGGTAGCGGGTTGCCAGGATGATGCCATGTGGTAACACTCGCAAGCCCGCTTTCCGAAAGGCTTTGCACTCTGTATGGACACTCTGGGATCAACAACATCCCACTAACCTATTTGTCCGGAGGCTTCATGCCTAGTACGGTTTTCTTTGGGATCATGGGTTGCTGGGATGATGTCATGTGCAACATCCCGCTAGCTTGCTAGCCCGATGTCGACCGTACAACCAATTATGTTGATGTAACTCTCGGGTTCGCGGGATAGTGACACGTGGTTTCCTTTGAACCACTCACCAAAATGTCGCAAAATCAACTAAGGCAAAGAAAACCAAAATAAAAGCCCAGGGCGATAAACGACTAAGGCAAAAGGCCGCGAAAGGACCCATCTAAAAAACATCTAAGGCAAAGAGCAAAATTAGACTAAGTTAAACCCTGCAACCCTTTCGAATGCGACTAAGGAAAACAAAGACGGTTAAACCATTAATTTGTGTAGAACAGTTCAACAAGGCCAAAATTTGAATGTCAAAACAAAGTGTAGAAAGGTCTGAAGACCAAAATACAAAGCCGATTAAAACTCACAAGCAAGTTTGAGTCTACAACCGATAAAACCAAAGGCTTCAATGCTCAACAGTCTCTCGACACTAAACTAATATTTTCATTGGTTTAGTTGATTACAAAATATCTAAAGGCAACTTAGTCTAGCTGAAAAATCCCTTTAAAATACTACTCCAACTGTGAGCCAGCTGGTCCATTCCTTAGAAGTTCAATCTTAGCAATAACTCAAAGACCATTTTCAATAAACCAAAGACAAGAGGCTTGATAAGGTTTTATAAAGTATAAGGACACAGTCTAGGATTGGCCTTCTAAATCCTTTTTAATCAATAACTATTTCTTGCAAGGTCTCTATAGCGAGACCCATCTGGTTGCCTTGAATTATTATAACTGCTTTAGCCAAAGAGCCCAATTCTGTTACCATTTTCCTTTTTATAAAAGTTGGTCTTGTTATAGGGAAAGTCTACGACATAAAGCTTACTCAAACTTTAATAAGATCTCTTCCACAAGACATATTCTCACTAGGGTATCATCCATACTCAGATTTGCAATCAATCAGTAACATTCCTTCATCTATTTAATTAGGTTTCTCCCTCACAGGGGTAGGCATAAACCTTGAAGATAGACATAAAATAATATAGGGCAAGGATCCCCCTTTGCTATCCATATAAAGTTTATTATTACGAAGCTTTAACCTAGCAAAGCACACATCTGATTATATTAAAGAGGGCCATACATGCCAGGGAGTGTTGCTCCTAAAGTCGATAGATTCCACCAGGAAGATCTATAGCCAAATCCCATTGAGGTTCTCCATGGCACTCCTAAGAGTTGTTAAAGATTTTATCTTTCTTAGATTATACCTTTGAAAAGGTTGGCCAATCGGATCTTGACTAGTTGAGTTTAAGCCATATCACGAATGGGTTTATATACCCAAATTCATACAAGCAGAACATAAGTTCTCTTTATTATTAAAGGCATAGGCAGACTACTTAATTGCCTTCATACTTAAATGTTTCTTTCACATTGAATCATTTAGACCTGAGGTATTACAACAGCTCAAGATACAATGCACAAGACAAGCACAAAATATTCAACTGAAGATATATATATGTATTAAAGCCATTAACTTGGCCAAGCTCAGTCATGAATATACAAGCATCCACCAAGATTCTATTTTCAACAAGGATCCCTCACAAGGAGGCCTATTAATCTGATATAACAAGCAACTTCTATATTAGTTCTCTGAAGTAATAACCAGAACATTCAGTTCGTAAAATACATAAGATAGTGGCTTCCAACTTAGCTCACAATACATCATTAACATATAAATACAATAGGTTCAGCTGAAAATAAGTAATCCTTGACGTATAGCTAATTGTAGAAAGCAACAAAATGAGAAGAATGAATTGTTGAAGACAAGCTCCTAGTTTCTCCAAGTGCATTTCGACCAACAAAAGGAGGGTTCACCTCCCAACATTTTGCCATCATCAAGCGACTGCTCTAGGCACCCTCGAGCATGACTCCCAACTCCAGGCATGTTTACATCATGGTGCAAGTCAAATAAAGGACGAAGTAGTCAAATGTCAAGGGGTCAAGGAGTAGCTACTCATAGTGACAATCCAAACATCTCATAGCCAAGAGGTTACCAACCTCGAATCTATTTCAACAAGCATAAAGCATAAAAGAAAGAACACAGGGATAAAAACCATCAGGTATACAACTACTAAGATATATTCTAAAACCAGTCATGAGAGGGCTTAGGCAACCTACCATCATGTCCAACATGAGAGACCTAACCCTTCTTACATCATGAAGAATGCAACCTTTCAATGCATCAATAGTCTTACACGACGAAACCATAATATCTTGGTAAGCAGAAATACAATAGTTAGAATTATCATGGAGGAATATCTCAACTCTGAACTCCGACAGAAGGGGTAATAACACTATGGGCGACCCAAGCACCACCATAGGAAAATAATGAAGAGAAGAAGTAAGCAACTACCTTACTCTTCTAGAACACATTAACTCAATCAAGAATCACACAAACTTCGTTTAGTCAAACAACAAGATATTCAAGTCAATAGGATACCTACCAAACGATCTAGGCCCTTCCATGGATATTTTTTGAAGGTTTCTACCAACCGGGTCTCTCCCTCTCCAGGCTCTCTTCTTTTTTCCCTTCTCTTCTTCCTTTGTTCCCAGGGTGGCCAAAAATGCCAAAAGTCCCAAACCCTTTTCTCACAGATCCGCCCTTCTCAATTAGGCGTTCTCTCCTCCTTACAACCCAATCAGAACATGACAAGTGTCCGTTCTTTCCTTGGATCAACCAACCACTTTTTCTGGCCAGCCCATGCCTTCATAAATGGGCGATTTTTTGTCAGTCCATAATGGCACATGTCGGCTCATATAGAGCCCTACAATTGGTTCTAAGATCAACCCAACGATTCTCGTTTATTCAAGGCAGCGGTCAATTAATGGACGGGCCTGCAAGTTGTCACTAGATAATGTAGATGTTGGTTTACTTTATCTCATGCATTAAAGATGACAAGCACAAAGGTGGTTCGACCAACCTAATAGAGATTACAATCACTAAGACTTGCCAAGTTTTAAAGGAAAGGCCGAATGGTATACAAGGTGTCAAACTAGGATCAAATAAGGTTAAGAAAAGATATGGGTTAGAGGTAGGATCACACATGATGCAACTATGCTTGGTGTATTCCTGAATCCTTCATTGGCAATGACTTGTTCCTGCACACTTATTGCACCCATGGAATCCATTATCCTAATAGCCGAAGCTTGCAATCATAGTATGCTAGATCATTTACTTAAACCAATGCAATTAGCTTACCAAACAATTCACAAGGTCATGAAGTGATATTCTTATAGCACCTAATGCATATGTAATTTCAATTGCAGCCTAAGGTAATAATTTAAGCATTGCTAAACCAGCATTTACCATGTGCATAATCCTCTTACCTTCGCAGTCAGCACCACCAAGGGAGTATAACCATTGGTTTAGCATAGTCACATTGTTTTCTCATGAGGGTCCTTACAGTTTGAGCTAGAAGCTTGAGACAAAAGATACTCAACCAAACTTACAGGGTGGTTTATCATGAAAATACTTATTTATATAAATGAATATTGATGTTATTGCTTGGGATAATGCCCTGAATAATATTCCTTGGAAGCTCTGGTAAGATAGTACACATCTAAAAGGTAAATGGTTTGAGACTGGATTTTGAAAATAGGGAGACTTATGTATAGAAAATCTATTTTGTTTGATTTATCGGATTGTGTCTTTATTGATACCAGCAGACAAATATAAAAATACAAAGACATTTGTAATGGGTTAGTAGAAATTAAGAAAAAGCATGTAGGGGCTTGGTGCAAGAATGGTCATCTTCAAATTATGTCTTTAGATGGGCGTCCTTTGGATGTTCTTTGCTGTAAGGGTTCACTAGTTTGGAACTCCAACCAACTCATCTCTCCATCTATTCCTCAAGTCAATAGACTAAGATAGTTCAATCTTTACCAAGAACAAGTATAAATCTCAACCTCGCCCAATGACAAGGATTGTCCCAATAATAGGGCTTGACTCAATAATAAGGATTGACAAGGCTACAATTTAATTTGGCCTAATAATAGTGCTTGGCTCAATAAAAGGACTATAATTCAGTTTGTTCCAATAACAAGGCTAGGATTTAATTTTACCCAATAACTAGGTTATGCTAGTTTCTGTCCTCAACCTTACCCAATAACAGGATTCCATATTGAGCCAGAAGCAACAAGTATCTTGTGCCTTATGCAACATTCATCGCATAAAAAAAGTGCAACAGGAGTGATTTACAACGACAGTAGTGACAATTAAACTTTTCTCGATTAAAATCAACATTTTATAAACTGCCAAAGAGCATATATTGCCGTTAGATGGCTATATTCCATTAAAAACAACAATTATTCTAGTCAATAGAGAAAAGTTAGTTAAAAGCAGTGAGATAACATCTATGGTAGTCAAACCAACATCCACAACACTCAAACTGCATCTTTTTGTGGTAAAAAAATAGTAAAATAAGTTCATATGCTTATCTTGTTGATGTCAGCACATCCATTACGGATGTCAGAAATTAAGGACAAAGAAAGAAGAAAGAAAGAAGAAAGAAAGGAAAGAATGAATTATATTAATGTCCACATATGATCAAATTTATGTCAATGGGACTCAAGGATACAACAATTAATAATAGAAAATAGAGCAACATGCCACTAACACAAGTGGCAATGAAATCAATACAAATAACAATGAAGGGCGAACAAGAGCCCTAAAAGCATGTGCCAATGAAGACTACAGGAAATCTCATTGAATGTCTCTATTTGTGCTTGAAGTGGAGTCATCTAAGCCATTATCTATCACCGTGAAAGATTTGATAATGCTCGTTGGGGAGTACACAGGGTTGGAGGAGCTAGGAGTGGCATCCTAGGAGGAAGCAAGACACTTACTTTAGAACCTCCCCTAACATCCCAGGCCAATGTAACTCCTATAGTAGAAAGAATTTTGTAATATTAGTTTGCCCTTATGATCTAGGGGGCAGTTGGCAAATAGTAGATCTATGTCACCAAAAAGGGCAGACTTGTGCCTATGGGAAGGAGCAGAGCCACAATGCCGAGGGAAAGTAGGCTTGGGGATTTGTGTAGTATAAGTAGTAATGGTGCGCTGAGAGAAGCATTGCCGAATTGGTCTATTGGCTCTGATGTGTGATGTACTGGTGTCCAAAGGATACTTAATGTTGCCAATTGACTGGATGCGCTGAAAGAAAGAGGTGATCAACATGGGGGCTCTAAAGCCTCTAGGATTCTCCTGTAGGGATTTGCGTCAAAGGGTGATGACCTCGCGAGTTAAAGAGCAAGGCACCACTGGTCTGTATATCTGAAAAAAATAGCAAAAGTATTGTCTGATGCTCTATAGAGGCATCAATATCTTCCCCAGATCTCATTAAAAATGGGGCATCTAAAAATGAAGTGGTCCTTGGTCTCCACCTCTTGGAGGGAGCAAAGATGACAGATCTGGGCTTGACGGAGAATGTGATGATCTATTTTAACTTGCAACAAGTGAGAACATACTCTCATCCAGCCAAGGGGAAACCTCGAGCTATGGGACTCATGGTACTAGAGATAGTGAGGGCAACAAATAACACCATCCACTGTGTAAGAAATGCTTGACGTAAAAATCAAGATTGGGGTTGAGTGGTTTACAGTGGGAGTTAGGTGACTTGGATATATTATCTATAGATGTCCTCTCTGGTAGTTCTAGTGATGACGTGCTTAGTGGGAAGGAGCTCGGCGTGGGGGGGGACGCACCCAGGAATACATGAAAGGGGATAGCCTATCAATAGAGATGTCAATAGAAAGGAGCAACCTAGTCTCAAACTACCAATGGTGTTGGCATGAGGTGGGGACTAGTGAAGCAATCCTCTTTGAAGAGCAAAGTGGCAAGTAGGGGATATCTGCCATGACCAAAAGTTGGGTCCCCCAAGGATTTGAGTTTGTGGATGTAAAAAGTAAGCTTGAAGATAGTATCAAGGCATAGCTTCTTGGCAGCAAATTCAGCTTGGATGATGCATTGAGGAACTGCTTGTTTGCAACGGATTGTGTGCTATAACATGAGAGTCTAGAACCTCTCAATATGGGCCCAGTCAACGGCCCCGAGGCTAGGTCCCCAAATTGTTGAACCGTACAAAACTATAGGTTTGATGATTGTATCAAAAAGGCATAACTTGGAAGGGATGTCTTGGAAGTGGATCTGGAAACATTGACGTTCAAAAATAGAAAGAGAAGAATACCCCTTGCAAAGACATGAATGAGCGGTAGACTCCATGCCAAAGCATGGACGAAAAAATTGGACCCCCAAATAAGTGTAGCATGATGTGATCTCTAAAAGTTCCCCTTTGTAAAAAAACTGGAATTTGGAGAGTGCTCTTGGAGATATTGAAGATCATGACCTTAGTTTAACTAAGCTTGACCACAAGATGTTGGAGCTTGCAAAAGCGAGCAAGGGCATTAAGTTGTCGCTGTAAGCTCTCTGTAGAGTGTGAGACGACAACATCATCAACAAAAAAGGATAGCTATAATCACCTTATGCAAAAGAAAACCATCATCCATAGGGGTGTGCTGTCGAAGAAACTCCTCTAACTCATAAATGTAAATGCTGAAAAGCTTCGGAAAGAGAGGACATCCTTTCTTGGCCTCAATGGTACTCTTCACAAAGTTAGACAAATTGTGAGACTATGAAATTGCCCAATAACTATATTATAAAGCCTCCAAGTGGCGGTAATTAGAGATTCTGGGATGCGGATATCTCTCAACATTAGGAAAAGCAAGTGTCTCAGAACCGATTCAAAGGCTTCCTTGAAGTCAACAAAACAGCAAAAGACTCTGGAAGACCTATGACAAGCTTCTTCAATAATAGCCCAGAGTGTAAAGATGTGATCAGTAGTTTGGTAGTCCTTTTGGAAGCCAACCAACCCTCTAGCTTTGATATTATTCCTTTCCAAGTATCTTGACAACTACATGTCTAGCATTGTGGCATAAAGTTGGGAAAATGTATGCCCAATCATAATGGTCCTGTAGTTGCGGGGGATAGAGGGATCCCCTGACTTATGAATAGGGAGAATGATGTGTTGGGACCATGATTGAGGGAAGCCCAAATCCATCACTTGATTAAAGAGTGTGGCAAGGAGAAAGGCAAGAGAAACCACATCGTATTTGATAAACTCAACTTTGAAACCTTCACAATTAGTTGCTTCGTTGGTGCACAATTTTAAAATAGCTCTTTTGATGGAAGTAGAGAAAACAGAGGAGGATAGTGGAGGAATGGGGTTAGTGCCAATTGGATGGACTAGAAAATTGTAGAGGGAACTAGCTGTTGACCATTTTTGGTCAATGTTATAGCTAGAAATTGCACCTTTCGTGGGAGAGTTCTTCAAGCTCTCTCACTTCTAGCTACAAGCATGAGGACAACCTCCAGGGGTGGGTATCCTGTAGTGAGGTTGAACCTCTAGGATTTTTAAAGAGGCTAGTTCCTCTTGGTGGATCACCTAAAACTAATGCTGAAATGAAACTTCATAGGGAAAAGGGTTAGAAAGAGGGAAAAGGGCTCTTAAGAAGGCTAATCAGGGGATGCACCAAATCTAAATGGACACTCATCTACGCTTGAACCCACACTAGATCAGTCATGAGGCGACTTGGGCTTGCACGATCTCAGGATCAAGTTAACACACGCTGGAAGAGGTTCAATTAGAACACTAATCCGGATATGTAAAACTTAAAAAAAAAACTTCAAAGAGGCAAGCAACAAGCTAATGAACTAGGATTAAGTGCATTCACAAATCCACCAAGCAACAAGCATACTAAAGCACTAATTGAAGACAGGAAATAGGCAAAGAAATCGAGTCTCATTACATTCAAGAGGTAGTTCTTACAATACTTCGACAGGGCTTAGCCTAGTCGAAGGAGCACGCTTTTGCAAACGTCTCAATGGGCATCCATCTCCCAGCAAGATGACAAAAACTCTAAAAAATTGGGATCCATTACAAAGGCAAGTCGCGTGATAGATATAGAGAATGGGAAGAGAGAGAGCTACGTGGAAAGAGAGAAGAAGTCGCTGATGACCGCTGCTGTCGTCCTCCTTTTTCTTGAAACGCGTCCCCCAGGATTGCCGCACAACCTCCTTGACCCACTCCCGTATTCAAGTCTCTTTTGGTGGAGCTAAGAGAAGTCACATTGCGGGCAGCTAGACGTCTCTTCCTAGCACAACTGCATTTATCTTTGCATTTAAATGGCATGGCATCTTTCACTTTTGCGTGTCCTGTCTGAAGAAGGACGCGGGTTTCCATTCCTGGGAGTTCAAACCGACCCATGTTGTTGCGTTTGGATAGCTGTTTGTCGAGAGCAAACCATATTGAAGGACGAGAGCCTTCATAAATTTTTATCTACCAGCCGCTTGGACTCTCCCGTGCTCATTGGTCGTCCTTGTGCCAGTTGTCCTTTGCTGATTGGCCCTTTCTGCTCTAGCTTACTCCATGCGGCAGCCTTTCATTCGCTTGATCATGACTCTCGTGTTGCTGGACCAAGCTTAAGTCAAGCACTCGAAGAATCCCGATTTACTCTACGCAGAGTAATTTGGGTTCTTTGATCTCTCCAACTTCGGACTTTCCCATATCCTTTACTTATCAAGATTTTTAAGTACCTAGAGAAACCCGATTTACTCTATGCAGAGTAATTCGGGTTTTCCAAGTTTACTTACTTCGGACTTTGGAGGTCCTCTTACTTATGAAGTCTTTTAAGTGAAGCACTTGGAGAAACCCGATTTACTTTATGCAGAGTAATTTGGATTTTCCAAGCTCCTCAACTTCGGACTTGTTCATCTTGAAGTCTTTGGGCTTCTCTGTCTCCAAGTCTTCGGGTCTTTTGAACTTGAAGTCTTCGGACTTCTTCTTCTTGAAGTCTTCAGACTTTTCTACTCTGAAGTCCTCGAACTTCTTCTCGGGCCTCCTTTTGTAAAATGTCCTTCGGATTTTTTCAAAGACTTTTCCTGAAGGGTAAGAGCCCCTTCGGGCTTTCTACAAATGGTTCTTCCTTTTGTGAATTGCCCTGCGAAAAGTCTGAAAACGGCCCCTCCGAAAGGAACATACCCTTTGGACTTTTGTCAAGTGCCCTTTTGTTGAGAAAGTGCCCTTAGGTGCCTGAAAATGGTCCTTCGGAATTTTTGAAAAAAGCCCTTCCCGAAGGGAAGGAGACCCTTTGGCAAACTTGAAATGGTCCTCCCGAAGCTTGAAAAGGTCCTCTTGGATTTTTGTAAGTGCCCTTCGGAACCTTTCTTTTGGACAATTTGTTGGAACATCTTTTTCGGACCAAAAAAAAAAAAAAAAACTTGAAAAAGACTTGGCCGAAAGAATGAACAAGGAAAAGACTTGGCCGAAAGAAAAGACCTCGAGGGAAAGAAATACTTGCTTCTACAAGGCCCGGAAGATGATCAATGACTTAGCCCAAAAAGGGGAAGCCGAATAAAAGAACTTTGCATAAGGCTTAGTCCTTTTGCTTGCTTTAAAACATCTCTGTTGGCCCCCTGAAGAATTTGCTCAAGCTTTATATGTGGGCCAAAAAATTGGCCAACAGTCAACATGGAAGAGCATCATCCAAATCTTAGTTCAAGGCTTCAAATTCAACAAAAAATGATTTTCGAAGTTCTGTTGGAATTCGGTAGAAGTGGCTAAGTTAGGAAGGAAGCAAAGGACTTAGCAGGGTTTCAAAAAATGGTCTTTGCACTTAGGAATTTGTCTAAATGTTTTACACTTTGGATTTTGTGTGTCGCGACTAGTCATAACTTGTGCAAACAACAATTTTTGCGAAGGCTTTTGGTCTTCGGAACAATTGTTCCAACGAAACACAGAAAGGGAAAGCCCAAGGAAGTCTTTGCAAAGAATTTGTCTAAGTCTTTTCTTCGTCGAAGATTCTGCGAAGGCTAATCAAAGCTTTTGTTTCGAACAAAAGTTTCGAAAGCAAAAGTTTTGAATACCAGGCTATGTTGTGCTTTTTGTGCGAAGAGGAAACTTTTCGACACTTAGTTGATTCTTTGAACTTTGTTCGGAGCCACATATCATGTTTCTGCTCAGTAGGGCTTAGCCATTTCTATTCAAAAGTTGTCCAACGGGTCAAGAAAGTGCTTCGACACTTAGACTTTTCGGGGTTCTTTAATCTCATGGTGATGGCTTCAGGAGGTGACGAGATCAAATTTGATGGGTCCTAGGTGACGTCTTGACAGCTCCCTGGTTTGTTAGTTGTAGTGGGACTCTAGTTTAATCAAACAATGCCACACGACAATCATTTGCATCTCTCGACAACTTGTGCATCTTTCAAAAGACTTTTGTCACTTAGCCAATTTTGCAAAAGTTGTCTAATGTCATGTGTCGATCTTCCGGTGGTCCCAAGTCGTTTCAAAATATTTTTCAATACTTAGTCAAATTTCTTCAAAATTGCCTGGCGGATCTCCACGTCAACAAAGTAGTAGGTTAGCAGGAAGCTTCCATGTGTCGCAATCTCGATGACCTGGCAACCTAGAACCATCTGTATAGTTCAAAACCATCTAGGCTAGTAGGTCAGCAGGATGATGACATGTGGCATAATCTCGTTGCTCTGCTCTCCCAAAGATTTTCGTGCAACCCAGACATGATGTCAAAGCCCTGGGCTAACAGGGGAGTGGGATGGCACCATGTATCACAATCCCGCTGCTCTGTGGCCCCAGGGTGGTCCATGCAAGCCTAGTAGAGTGTCAGAACAGTGGATGAGTGGGATGATGCCATGTGGTGAAATCCCGCTTCACTGCAGGAGGAACAGTCAGTACTGCATTTGAAGCCTCAACCGAGCAACATAAGAGCGAGAAGGAGCCACATGGAGATGGTAGGCCCCGAGCACACAGCGGCAGGAGCGCCCAACGAATAGAAGAGCACCACTTGGCACTCGACAGAACCCAACCGACAGAGCCCGGGGAAAGGGTAGGCAAATAAAAGCTGACACGTGGCCCAATTGACAGATCTACAACGCAGACCCTGAAGTAATTAGGGAGATGACATGTGGAGGCCATAGACTACGACCAAGGCTCAATGGATTAAAAAGGTGACGCGGTCAAGTAACAAAGGAGGCGGTGAATGGAATGGCACCACATCATTAGTGCACTAGCCTAAAATTGACGCCTCGTTCAGCTATCAAGACCACCATAAGCAAGATTTACAGAATCAAAGCACGGTGGCCCAAGGATTGCAGGATTGTGGGATGAATGACTCGGGAGGACGTTGTAGTTGGCACAGTGAATTAGATTAAACTTGAGTCTTCAAAATTTAATGCTAATATAGCTAATAGCATTAAGGCGTGAGCGAGACTAACACGATGAGATCATGACAAGAGCATACAGGACAAAAGAGCGTCTTAATGAGAAGCATGGTATGGAAGTCCGCAGGGAGCAACATTGAAAGCTGAAACGACATAATCAAGTAAAATTTACCAAGGCAAGCAGTTCCAAATTATCTATGGCCGCATTCCTGCATACAAAAGCTTGCAAATCGAGCTGTGGTCGTTGAGTGATTAAAGATTAGTTGCCACAACCAATGAGAGAGTGTTGAGCTAATAAGTTCAAGCTCGAGGCAATCATCACCATGACTGGAGGACGCAGTTAGAGTCTTGATTACCTTTGGCCATCTCTGTCTGATTTGCATAGAGATTATGTGTCCTAATTTCTGATATTCAATTTAATTCTCTGATATTCAATTTAATGAGAGAGTGTTGAGCTAATAAGTTGAAGCTCGAGGCAATCATCACCATGACTGGAGGACGCAGTCAGAGTCTCGATTACCTTTGGCCATCTCTGTCTGATTTGCAAAGAGATTATGTGTCCCAATTTCTGATATTTATGATTGCAATCAATGACCCGTGGGCTTCCCATTGCCTATAAAAGCCCAGGTGTTACATTGTAAAATGGTCGACATTTCTAGGCATAGTAATGCTGCCAAAATTTGCCCTCCACGAGCCCTTTGCCGCCCAAACCTTGCAGTTTAATGAGAATTAAGTTCAGCTCTCTCTATTGTTCTGCATCCTGTGGTTTGTTGATCTTTGTCTATGGATAATATTTGTCCCTCTCATTGCTGTCCATTGCCAACACCTTGTGCAAAATTTGGCTCTTTTCTTGCAAGTCATATTATGTGTGCATATAGGTCTATGCAGACACTATCTGTTGATCGTTTGTCATCCCTCTTAGTGTTGTATTGTGTCCTACACTTCCATATGAATCACTTATGCAATTGAAGTGTTCATATCAGAGCTTGTGTGATATTTTCTTGCCCTCTGCAATCTTTAGTGTGTTCTTTAAAGCTTTTAGAGTTGCTCTATCAATCTTGGTGCATCACCATTTTCTTTTCTGCATCCCTTCTCCCTTTTCCCACAATAGATTTTAGATATAGGATTAGCAGTAGATTCCCTTTCTGCTCTTTTAGGCTTGCATGTCGATCTTAAATTGGATGCATTTAGATTAGTTAGAAGCCGGCCTTCTTCGGAGGTTTGTCCCAAGGAGCGCAAGAGTCCCACACCTTTAGGGACGATCCCATTGTCTCATAAACCATCTTCCAATTCAGTGGGTGCACGGTTCAAGTGATAACTGTTTTTGGCATCCCTGGTGGGACCCTACATTCATCTACTATAGAATTGTTGCTGGGTTTTTCAGTACATCAACCTTTGGAGTCAGTTTCTACAAACACCAGTGGCGATTCCAAGTCTACTTAAGCTGGTTTTAGCAGCCCAGACATCCTTTTCAGGAAAAAGTTAAGCGGTTTCAATATACTTGTTCTAAGCAATTTCTAGTGTTTGAACTTCATGAAACATTTCTCATATGGTTGGGTTTAGGGGAGATTCCAACTACTTTCCACCTTCCTATCATGGGTGTTATCCTCCCCTTCATCATCAATATTCCTTTTAAGATTTGCAGCCTGTTTATTAGCCATTTAATGAGCCAAATCAGTCATATGCTGTCCCTCCTATTCCAAGTCAGCCTCCTCATGCTCCTAATCCATCTCAGCTTGTTGACATACTTTCAAAAGCCAAATGGTGTTTTCCTTGTGGGCAACCTCATGATCAGTCAACATGTGCACATACAAGGAGAGACATGGCTGCTAAGGTGCTGGAATCCAAGCTTAGAAACAAACTCTTAGTAACACGCCATCGAGATGAATCAACCTTTGAGAGTTCACTTCCTCAAGCTTCTCAATAATGGCAACCTTCTTGGACCAAGCATCTTGATTTCAAGATGTCAAATCTAGGTAAATCCACTCTTGATCAAGAAAAGAAAGCGGTTGTACAAGTTGAATCAAATGGAATTCCAAGTTTCAGAGGCTCCTGTTCTTTGAAATAGCCTACGCTTGTGCAAACTCCATCTATTCTTCCTCAAGTCCCTCAAAATCCTCAACCAAGGAAGTTTCCAAGTTTCTCACTCACTCCTCATATGCCAATCCAAAATCAAGAGAGGGAGAAAGTTGTAGAAGCCAAGCCAAGGAAGTTTCCAAGTTTCAGGAGTGCCTCTTTAACCCCAAAGCCAATTCAAGAGCAGCCCATAATGCCTTATACTCCTATTTCACCAGTTGAACCTTCTTGCCCTCCCACCATCTCCCTTTTCAAAGGAGGACCCGTTGTATAGAGAGTAAGTGAAGATCATCTGAGGAAATAAAAGAGTGTTTCAAGTGAGTCTGATGAGGAAATAATTTTTGGCAGCCCTCTTTGTGCCACTAAATCAGAGAAATCAGCCTTGCTGCCAGGGGAAGATGAATATGATCAGCTAGAGCAGTAGAACAATGAGCAAATGGACAAGGACGAAGAGGAGGAAGATGGTCTTGATAAAGAGAGGCCAGGATTCTCTAGTCAAGGCTGCATTCAGGGGCAAGATGATGAAGTGCCTTGTTGGACGGGTGAACTTCCATTCAGCATGGAAGAAGAAGAAGGTCAATCTGGCTAGCACAGGTTTGATCTTGATAAAGAGGAAATAGGACTTGAAGCCAAGAGCATCACTTCTCATAGTCAAGAAGAGTTGGAAGAATGTCTTGAGTCAGTCCAAGGGATCAAAGTTCAGGATGTGGGAGACATTTTAGTCCTTCCCAATGAAATTCCAATGCAAAGTCATTTCCAAGACATCCCAATTCAGCCTCTTAAGGAAGACTTGCTTTCTAATTCATATTGGAGGCAAGAAATCAGTGTTGAAAAGAGCAAAGAAGAGTTGGAAGAAGACTAATTTTGGATGAATTAGAAGATTTCTGTTCAAGCCTTGACATTAAATCAGCATCCCTTCAAGAAGAAACCCATGAGCAGCATGAACAACAGGTGGAAGTGGATGTGCTTCCAAGTCAATTGCATGTGCTTCAAGAAGAGCATCCTAATCAACAAGATGATAGAGCAGCTGAACACAACTATGAGAGCAACCTTGATTGCTCAAGCTTTGTCTTGACAAGAGGATGCCCTATCAAGTACTTGGCCCGGTTGAAGGCTAAGAAGGAGAAGCCATCACAAGTTGTGCTCAATCCGGAGCACAAAATTGAGCATCCAGAAGGCCAAAAGCAACCTGCCTATCCACTCCAAGACAACTGCATTTCCAATCAACTCGAGTGGGTAAATGAGTTAATTTTTGTCTTCAGAGCAGTATATCACCAATACATTGAGCATCCAATCCTTCTCCGCCTTTGGTTGGCTGCTCTCAAATATGAAAAGCATTCTAAGTTGATAAGAAAGGACAACTATTTTGTAGAACCAGTTAATGGCTTTGTTTAGACAACGTTTTGATTGGTTAGTTTAGGGTAGGCTAGACATTTTCTTTCCCTAAGTGCCTGTGTGCACATTGTAAATAGTTTTAGGTTGTTTTTATCTTCCTCTAAGTGCCTATGGCATAGTTTGTGTGTTTCCTTCTCTCTTTTGTTGGAGGAATTTTCAGTTTCATAATTGGCTCAAGGAGCAGGGCATAATTGGAGCTTTAGAGCAAATGAAATGGTGTCTGATGGAGATCATGAAGCTTTGAGAAATTCAAGGAGTATATCAGAGACAAACCTTGAGAATCTTTTCAAATGCTTTGTAAGCAATTCTCAATTCAGTTATTCAGTATTAGGGTGAGCAGGTTATAGTAGGGTTGTGTTTTGAAATTAAAAAAGTTTTGGATGCTTCTATGACTTTATGCCCAATGGATTGCTTCAGAAGGCTACTGGATTCCTGCTTAGCAGGCAAGCAACACGCAGAGGTTGCTAAGAATGTTGACCATTTTTGGTCACCATGGAAGAGCAACATCCAAATCTCAATTCATGACTTCAAATTCAACAGAAAGAGTTTTTGAAGTTCTATTGGAATTCGACAGAAGTGGCTAAGTTAGGAAGGAAGCAAGGGACTTAGCAGGTTTTCAAAAAATGGTCTTTGCACTCAGTAATTTGTCTAAGTGTTTTACTCTTCAGATTCTGTGTTGTGACTAATCGGAATTTTATCAAACGACAATTTTTGTGAAGGCTTTGGGTCTTCAGAACAATTATTCCAACGAAACATAGAAAGGGAAAGCCCGAGGAAGTCTTTGCAAAGAATTTGTTTAAGTCTTTTCTTTGTCAGAGATTTTGCAAAGGCTAGTCGGAACTTTTGTTCCAAACAAAAGTTTCAAAAGCACAAGTTCTGAATACCAAGCTATGTCGTGCTTTTTGTGCGAAGAGGAAACGTTTCGACACTTAGTCGATTCTTTGAACTTTGCCCGGAGCCACATGTCACATTTTTGCTTAGTAGGGCATGGACGTTTTTATTCAAAAGTTGCTTGGTGGGTCAAGAAAGTGCTTCGACACTTAGCCATTTCGGGGTTCTTTTATCTCCCGGTGATGACTTTAGGAGGTGACGAGATCAAATTTGACAGGCCCCCGACGACATCTTGATGGCTTCCCGGTTTGTCAGTCGCAGTGGGACTCTAGTCTAATCGAACGACGTCACGCGACAATCATCCACATCTCCCGACAACTTGTGCATCTTTCAAAAGACTTTCGGCACTTTGCCGATTTTGCAAAAGTTTCCCCCCAGTGTTACGTGTCGATCACCCGACGATCTCGAGCCCTTTCAAAATGCTTTTCGACATTTAGTGATTTTTTTTTCAAAATTGCCTGGTGGATCTCCACGTCAGCAAAGTAGTGGGTTAGCGGGATGCTTCCATGTGTCGCAATCCCAGTGACTTGGAACCATCTATACAATTCAAAACCCTCTGGGCTAGCGGGTCAGCAGGATGATGCCACGTGGCATAATCCCACTGCTTCGTCTCTCGGAGATTTCTGTGCAGCCTAGACATGTCGGAGCCTCGGGCTATTGGGTGAGTGGGATGGCACCACGTATCACAATCCCACTGTGTCGCGTCCCCAAGATGGTGCATGCAAGCCCAACAGAGTGTCAGAGCAGCAGGTGAGCGGGATGACGCCATGTGGCGAAATCTTGTTTCACTGCAGGAGCAATCAACACTGCATTTGAAGCCTCAACTGAGCAACAAAAGAGCGAGAAGGAGCCACGTGGAGATGGCATGCCCTGAGCACACAACGCTAGGAGTTCCCAACAAACAGGAGAGCACCAGTTGGCACTTGACAAAACTTGGCCGACAGAGCTTGGGGAAAGGGTAGGAAAATAAGACGCTGCCACGTGGCCCAGCTGACAGATCTACAACGCAGAGCCCAAAGTAATTAGGGAGATGACACATGGAGGCCATAAACTGCTATCGAGGCTCAATGGATTAAAGGGGTGATGCTATCAAGTAATAAAGGAGGCGGCGAATGGAATGACACCACATCATCGGTGCACCAGTCTAAAATTGATACCTGTTTGGACGTCAAAACCACCATAAGCAAGATTTGCAGAATCAAAGCACGGTGGCCCAAGGATCGTAGGATTGCGAGATGAATGACTTGGGAGGACGTTGCAATTGGCAAAGTGAATTGGATTAAACCCCAGTATGCATAATTTAATGTTAATATAGTTAATAGCATTAAGGCGGGAGCAAGACTAGCACGATGAGATCATGACTATAGCATACAATACAAAGGAGCGTCTTAATGACAAGCATAACATGGAAGTCCACAGGGAGCAGCATTGAAAGCAAAATCGGTAGAATCAAGCAAAATTTACCAAGGTAAGTAGTTCCAAAAGATCTATGGCTGCATTTCTGCACACGAAAGCTTGCAAATCGAGTTGTGGTCGTTAAGCGATTAAAGATTGGTTGCCGCACAACCAATGAAAGAGTGTCTTGAATTGACAAGTTCAAGCCCGAGGCAATCATCACCATGGCTTGAGGACGCAGTCAGAGTCCCGATTACCTTTGGCCATCCCTATTTGCTTTGCAGAGAGATTGTGTTTCTCAATTTCTAATATTCAATTTAATTCTCTCAACTATATTTCTGATTGCAATCAATGACCCATGGGCTTCCTATTGCCTATAAAAGCCGGGGTCTTACATTGTAAAATGGTCGACATTTCTAAGCATAGTAATGTTGCCAAAATTTACCTTCCATGAACCCTTTACCGCCTGAACCTTGCATTTTAATGAGAATTAAGTTCACCTCTCTATTGTTTTGAATCCTATACGCATCCCATGGTTTGTTGATCTTTGTCAGTGGAGAATTTTCATCCCTCTCATTGCTGTCCATTCCCAGCACCTTGTGCAGAACTTGGCTCTTTTCTTGTAGGTCATATTCTGTGTGCATATAGGTCTATGCAGACACTATCTGTGGATCGTTTGTCATCCCTCTTAGTGTTGTATTGTGTCTTGCACCTCCATGTGAATCACTTATGCAATTGAAGTGTTCATATCGGAGTTTGTGTGATATTTTCTTATCCTCTGCAATCTGTAGTGTGTTCTTTAAAGCTTGTAGAGTTGCTCTATCTAATCATGGTGCATCACCATTTTCTTTTCATCATCCCTTCTCCCTTTTCCCACAACAGATTTTAGATTTAGGATTAGCAATAGATTCCCTTTCAGCTCTGTTAGGCTTGCATGTTGATCCTAAATTGGATGCATTTAGATTAGAAGGAAACCGGTCTTCTCCGGAGGTTCGTCCCAAGGAGTGCAAGAGTCCCACACCCATGGGGACGATACCATTGTCTCATTGAACCATCTTCCAGTTCAGCGGGTGCACGGTTCGAGTGATAGCACTAGCATAAAAGACCCATGTTGTGGGGTGACTTCAGAAACTGTGGTTTTTCTTAGAGAAGAGTACGCCAAAGAGTATTAGGTGAGTGGTGGAGATCAACAACGCGTGAAAGCCGGCTAGACACAAGAAACTACCGTTTCTTACATCAGAGAAGACAACAATACTCCCTACAAAGGGTGTGTATGGAGGGTCATGGTTTAGGGAAAACCGAAGTCTCTGATAAAGGGATTTACATTCATCATCATACCACAGTTTCATGGGATAGGTTATGTGGTGGGCAGGGGATATGGAGTAATGTATAGTGTAGTGACAAGAGTCAAGGGTAGTGTTTTAGAGGGTTTGACGTAACAACTCATACATGGAATCAGTGGTGGGAAGACGGAGGGAGTAAAACCGAGACATAAGAAGGGAGAGATAGGCAACATAGTCAATAGTGTAGTCATCATTAAAGTGGATTGTGGTATGTCTAGTGTTGGGGTGTGTGGTGGAAGGCGAATTAGGGGCAGGAAGGGCAAAGAACTAGTATGGAGGGTGAATGTGAAGATGGCATGGTTAGCAAGGGGGAATTAAGGCGAAATAAGGAAGCTACAAATGTGGGGGATGATAGATCTTTTTGTGAGAGCACAGTACACAATGTTCGCACGACCGCCATGGAAAAAAAAGTGAGTCTACATTGACCAAACTTTGCTAAGGGAGATATCTTCCAAGTCTAAAGATTCATGCAAGAATGTGTGACCTACTTGTAAGGGATCAACTGGCTTAGTGAGGCCACAAACATGAAGGTTGCATGACTTGGTTTGATGTGCTTTTTCTTTTTCAAACTTCGCTTGGATAACCACTTCCACAACTGGAGGTGCTTTCTTCCCCTTAACCACTTGTACCCACAAATGTTGTTTAACATGTTTTTGGATAGATTGTTGTTGGCTTGTGGTTTCTTTTTTAAGGTGCTTGTGCTGAATGATTATCTTTGATCGCTTGTTCTGAATTTTTTAAACCACTCCATTACGCTGCTGAAGGCATGGGGAATCAACAAGGGTGGCTTGAGTTTGTTCGACCTTAGTGATTCTTGCATGCAAATCAGTGATAATACCACTTTTCTCCTACAACTCGATTTGGAACATCAACAAAAGATCTTTGAGTTCAAAATGCGGTAGATGCTAGCGTATTTAAATCTGGGTGTCAATATCTTGTGATGGTGAGGATTTTTAAACTCGTGTGCTAGAGGGAGTTCCATTCTGTTTGCTGTACAAGACTGCAGAAAATCTGAAATCTTAGGATTGGAGTGTAAATCCATGCCCTAGTACAAACAGGGTAAGATTGTTGAGAAAACATAATCTAAATCAAGCAGAGGAACGCAATCAAGAGGATAAAAATGTGAGGTTTTACAGGGCAAACACAATAAGATGAATGTGATTAAAAATAAGGGCAAACGCGAGTAGACAAAGGAAGCTAGCCACGACAAAACAAATGTGATCAGCCATGACAAAACAAATGTGATCAGAGTGATCCCTCATCTTCAAGAATGAGAACAAACATGATCAAAGTATTGGGAAGACATATTAGTAATGCACGCAGAGAAAATGTGACAAGGAAGGTAGAATACAGATCAGAGAAAATGCAATGCCATTAGAAGACCAAATGTGATAGAGAAGGTTTAGAGAAAACATGACATTATATAAATCTGGCAGGGAAATGCGACCAGGAAGACCCACACTATTAAAAATTAGGGCAAATGCGAATTTTTTTTAGGGTAAATGCAAACAGACTCAAGGGTAAATGTGAACCAACTTAGGAAAGCGCAATCAAATATGGCCCTCTTGGCCACACCATGTATTCCTCAAGTCTTTGCTCATTTACACACGAGCTTCCATAACTCATATCTACAAAAGTACAGATGAATCATATGCTGATATCAGCGATGTGATTCCGTATTTAGCCCTATTGTTTCAAAATTCAAATCCCCTTGGTTGCCAAGGAGAGAGAGTTGCAGTATTCCCCGGAAAATGAGCCATTTGATTTGGTACTTTTATATTTTTCATCAACACTACTGTATTAACTCCACCTTTCACTTCTGTTTTTGGAATTGTCTCGGAATTGTGAAAGCAATGATTCAAACTAGAGCCACCCAATGATTTTGATGCACATTGTTTTTGCCTTGGAAAGTTTGCTAAAACAGGATTGAGGCAAAATAATTTTGCAAGAAACATTTATGCATTATAAAAACATTTTCAGCTGCTATTGGTAGATGGAGAACTGTTTTCATAATACAATAAACTTTTTCCTGTAGAAAACAATCTTATAAATTAAGAAACAAAATAGAGAAAAAAAACTAGTTTTGTAAATATATGATAGACAACCATATCTTATATAAATATAATACATATATTGTATGAGACTTTACATTTATTTAATATTTTGTAATCTATTATATGATATATGTAAGTTGTAATACCAACCTTCCCTCAAAAGTTTTAGCAATAATGAGGGTTTATTTGGCTAGGTAGAATTTTGAAGGCTGCCAAAGCCATTTGAAGGCTTAATGGTATTTGGGTTGCATCCAATTTTGGTTTTATGTTTCACCTTCAATTTGTTGATGATGCCTTGTTGAGATGAATCCTTAGATTGGAGACTTTTAGTATTCTCAAGCACATACTTTAAGACTTTGAGGATTTTTTATGGAATGAGGCTGAAGACACTAAAAAGTTCTCTCCAGGCATGGAAGATATTTTTTGTATCCAAATCTTGGGGTGGTGTAAATGTCAATTATGGTTAATCGATGAACAAAACATTGGGAGCAATTTTTTTTTTGAGCCTCCATAAGGAGATGGTCAAAAGTTGCAATAGGCAAAAGTTGGAGTAGGTTTTTATATTTCAACCAAACCTCAATCCTTTGATTATTATCTTGGTGTGGCACTTGGTAATGGAATTAAAAATTGTTGAATTTCATTACCTCTGACGCTTTAATTAAGCTTTAGCTATGCTAGGATATTCTAGGAGGGAACAAAGCCAGTTTCTAGGAATATGCTTTTAGTAGCCTTGGAAGATTTCTTGGATCTTAAAGAGCTCTTTGAGCAGTTATGAAGTCCTAAGGTCAAAGATAACACAATTAGAGAAAATGGGAGCCAAAGAAGATTCTGGAAACTATTAAATTGGAGATTTGAGGTTCTTTTCGTAGTGTGGTAACATTGTGAAAAATATCTAGGGATGATTGCTTACTACCATTTTAGTTTCGACGTTATGAGTCCACTACTAGATCCATCACCAGGGAGAAGAAGTCTATGCTTGAGGACCTTTAAGTTGGTCTAACAATGCATTAAGCCAATATAGTATTGGGATATTGAATGCCTTGAGGATGTCATCAAATGGGTTGGAAAATAGCTTTACTGAGTACTCTACTTGGGGAGCTATTAAATGGCACTATTTAGATAGAACAAAGCTATTCCAAATTTCCCTTGGAGCTAGGCATGGGTGAAAATAAGACTTAAAGAAAGAAAAATTCAGTTTTGTCGTGGGCTACTCATAACAAGATTCTCACTCAAGGTGTTCTATGTTGTAAAGGCTATGTTGGACCCTCTATGTATGTTATGCCTTTAAAAGGAAGAACAAATGGATCACCTACTTCTTCTCTACACCTTTGCTTAGAAAATTTGGGGCTGATTGTTTTTCTAATGTGTCTATAGTTTACATAGTCGGCGAGTACTTGCCAAAAAATCAGTTGGGCGAGTAATCTCCATTAAACTTGCGAGTGTTTTCCTTGCACTCGACGAGTACTTACATAGTACTCACGGCGAGTACTCAACGAGTACTCGATAAGTTTTGTGCAAATACTTGCTTGCGTGTTTACACGTAAGCTACGCGGCTAGAAAAGTAAAAAACATGGCCAAAAAAGTTTAAAATGTGTATAAAACACTCAAAAAAAGCAAAAAAAAACTCCAAAAATACGAAAAAACACATAAATTCATCCTTTTTAAGCACACATGCCCCCACACTCTCATCATACAACATTTGAAGCAAATTGAAGGGAACAAATTTGATTTCCAAGTTAGTTTATTTATTTATTTTTCTCCAAGCATGTAAATTATTTGTAAATCATTAATATTAGGTTTTTAAACATGTTTGACAAATTTGCATGCATTCCATTCAATTCCATAATTGTTATTCACGATTTATGCTAGTTTTTCAAAATTTTTGAATAAAATTGTTGGTTTTATACTGTTTATAGAGTTTAGTTTTACAAATTTATGGTTTAGGTTTTTTTAGATGTTTTTATTTATTTTTATATTTTTTCATATACATAGGGTTCAGTGTTTACATTTTCAAATTTACAGCATAATTTTTTTTTAAATGCTGTTTTTTTTTTTTTTGCATTTGAACTACGATCAGTGGTACGACCTTGTACCTATAAACATGCTTGGGGCACAACCTTTGTTGGAAGGTATAGGGTGGAACAAGAAGCCACATGTGGAAGCAAATAAGGCATGTGCAAATTTTTAGTATTTCAACAACCTTCCTTTCAATGTGGCAAAGAGCCCGTACTGGGAGTATTTGGTGACAACATTGACAGTTACAGGGAAAGGGTACACAAGAGAGATTTAAGTGGGAGCTTGCTCTAAGATGCCATTGAAGATTCAAAGCCAATTATGAAAAATCAAAAGTAGTGGCGAAAATACGGATGCACCATTCTTTCACATGGGTGGACGGACGAAAAGAACCGCCCCTCATCAATTTTTTGGTGGCTTCAAATGGTCATATAATTTTTTTGCTGTCAATTGATGCCTCTAAGAAAATAAAAAATGCAAAAACGTTGAGCCTGATGCTCAAGAAGATTGTCTTATAGGTGGGCATCGAGAATGTTGTGCACAATATCACTAACAATGTAACAACATGTGTGGCGGCTGTGAGACTGCTTCGAAAGAGACATCCATCACTCTTTTGGAACCGTTGTGCGATCCATTGCCTTGACCTTCTTTTGGAGGACATAGACAAAATTGATTGGGTGAGTAGTTGTAGAAAATGTCAGAAACATCACTAAATACATTTATAATCACATTTGGATTCTCAGCTTGATGAGAGATCACACCAAGTGGAAAGAGCTTATGCGAGTAGATGTCACAAGGTTTGCAACTAATTTTCTTATGTTGCAAAGTATTTGTAGTTTGTTGACAACATTGAAGTAGATGTTTGTGAGTCAAGCATGACTGGGCTCAACATATTCAAAGATTGTTGATGGAGAGAAAACCGCAAATACAATTTTTGATGATGCCTTTGCGAAGAGAGCTATAGAGATAGTCAAGGTAACTTAAAATGTCAATTTAAATTTTAAGTCAATTCCTTTATTTCCAAATTTTTAAAGTATTTATTTTATTTGTAAGTTTGTAACTTTATAGGTGTTGGAACTTGTTGGTTGAATATTTTGTCGATTAGCGTACTGATAAACAAAATAGGTCTGATCATCCAAAGTAAGAAGATTGGTCGTCCAAATGTGTAGGTTTACCACATCAAAAGGGGACTAATCTCTCCTCTCATCAAGGGGAGGTTCTCTCTCTCTCTCTCTCTATATATATATATATATATATAAACAGAAAATAATACTCAAGGGTAGAACAAACCATCAATCTCTCTTTTTTCAGAGATGATGTGTGCAAATCAAAGGAGAAATCTTAGGGATAATGACATGAAGCACTCTTCTTTTAGAAGTACTATTTAGCAAAGCACAAGAATCCTTCTAGTAGTAATTGCAAAATGTAATCGAAGACGTAGTAACCAGCAGATTGAGATGTAGCACAAAGTCTCCACCTCAATTGTGCAAGAGTGAGATACGAAGGACAATAAGGGCACAAAGTCGTCCCAAGGTCCTTTACACAGAAACAAAAAGAAAACACACTAAAGGCAATTGTGGGGGCACAAAGTCTCTCCACAGTTGGCTTCAGGACACCTTCCTGACTACTTTCGCTAATTCTGCTTATTGAATTAAAGGAACAAAAAATATATTAAGGAAAAAGACATAATAATAGTTTCCCCAATAACAAAGATATCACAGCACAAAGTTTGAAAAGTCACTTGCTTTCTTATTCCAATAACAAAATATGATCAACAATCTGAGTTCAAAGTCTTAGTAATGCCTTTCAATTTGGGCAGAATTTTGTTCCTGATAATCAGAGAGAGAGAGCCTCATTCAATAAAAGAGAGTCCCTTATATAGCCTCTTCAAGAAGGACTTGGGAATAGTAACACATCATGTTGCATTGAATTTTGTTAAGAAGACATGCTGGAGTTTAGGGGCATTTACCCATTTGCTTTTCTCAATGCAGAGAAACGGGTCACGCTATTGAAAGTTTGCATCTTTCAATATCCACCTGGTGGTCTACTTCTAGGAACATATATGATGCGCAAATGTTTCTGGTCGTTCCTCCTTTTCTAGTTATTTGAATTGGGTCCTCGATTCAGTTCGATGCTTTATTCCTTAGTCGCTTCTTGCTGGTCTTTTGAGAACCTTGCGAAAGATGACACTTGGCAGCTTTCGTTGCATTTGATACTGTGCCTCAATAGATGACACGTGGTGGCTTCCGCTGTGACTTTGAAGATGACACGTGGCAGCATAGCGGGTTTTCCGTTTCTTCGGACTTTTCTTTCGGAGAAAAAAGTTTGAAGGAATTCCTTCGGACAATTTGTCCGAAGGAATTGTCTCTGTCACTTTTGCCGGGGGAATTTTTTCAAAGGAAATCCCTTTGCTCTTTTGGCCTTTGAATTGGTCCATTTGCCTCCTCCTGCCTTTTGCAAGGGCTGTTTGAGCTCTTAAATTAGCCTTTCGGGTTTTTGCAACGGTTCACTTCGGCTTTTAAGTGTCCTCCGAAAGGGCTGTTTGCCCTTTGGAAATTTGCCTTAGTCGATTTTATGTGAATTTCAAATTGTGACACGTGGCAACATCCGCTGCTCTTAGAAACAAAGTGAAATGAGGCTCGGAAGACGACACTTGGCAGCATCCACTGAGTTCTGTCGGGTTTTTGTTTCCTTCTTTAGTCACTTTTGCCACGGAAATTCCCTCCGCAAGGGCACTTGTGTCTTTGACGCTTGGGGCACTCCTTTGAACTTGTCGCTTGAACCGACCGATTGAACCAACTTTGGTTTAACGGTTCAATGGCTCATTCCCTTGTTTTTATTGACCGCTTGAACCAAGATTCTTTCAAACAAGCCTCGTTGAACCCATTGAACCTTGAACTCGTTGAACCTTTGAACCAAAGTGGTTCAATGGTTCAACGGTGCAATGGTTCATTCCCAGAAAATGACTGTCAGAAACTTGTTCTTTTGATTGAACCTGCCTGTAGAAGCCTTTGAATTCGCTGAACCATTAGTTTGTCACTTGTTCTTTCTAAGCTCTTTGAACTTCATGGCACTGGTTGAACCTTTGAACCTGCAAACTCGTTGAACCTTTGAACCAAAGTGGTTCAATGGTTCAACGGTTCAATGGTTCAATCGGTTCATTCTTTTTATTTGGCTAAGTCCTTTTGATCTTTTTGAACCAAACGCATTGAACCATTTGGTCGTTGAACCTGTTGAACCATTGAATCCGTTGAATCTTTGAACCAAAGTGGTTCAATGGTTCAACGGTTCAATGGTTCAAGCCTTCTTCTCTTTGATAAGTGTTTTGAAGCCGTTGAATCTTGAATCCGTTGAACCTTTGAACCAAAGTGGTTCAATGGTTCAACGGTTCAATGGTTCAAGCCTTCTTCTCTTTGATAAGTGTTTTGAAACCATTGAATCTTGAAGCGGTTGAACTTTGAACTTTGACAAATGTGCTTAACTCTTGCTGTTGATGTTGAACATTTGAACCCATTGAACCAAAATGGTTCAAGGTTCAACGGTTCAATGGTTCAATCCTTGCTTAGAAGCTTGCCGATGAATTTTTTGGTTGAACCTTGTCGTTGAACCAACTTTGAAATCGCCTAAGTGTTGAGAGCTTGCTTCTTTCTTGTAGAGTCCGTAGAAATCAACTTGTGAAGCCCGTAGAACTTGGCCTGCAGAGTCTGTAGATTTAAGTCTGCAGAGTCCGTAGTTTCAAGCCTGCAGAGTCCATAGATTCAAGCCTGCAGAGTCCATAGATTCAAGCCTGCAGAGTCCATAGATTCAAGCCTGCAGAGTCTGTAGATTTCTAGAAAAGCTTTGAAAAATGAAGAACTTGAATGCTCAGAACAATTCTTGAAAAGGGGAGGGAGGATTTTGGTCTGCTGAACCAAAATAGTTCAAATGTTGTCCCCAAAATAAGTGATATTTTTGGGGGACAACAGAACCTTTGGTTAGGGTTTTAAGCTTGGTGGATGGGGAACAAAACCAAATGAGATACATTTATGAGGCTATGGATAGGGTCAAAGAGGCCATCCAAAACTTTTATAGGGGGGATAGTGACAGATTTGATTCCATTTGGGAGTTAATTGATTGGAGGTGGAACGATCAACTCCACCAACCCATCCAAGCAACGGTGTACTACTTTAATCCCAAGTTATTATATTCCGATGGCTTCACAAATGCTAGAAGGGAGGTTATAGAGGGCCTCTCAACCTGTATTAAGAGTATGACACCCGAGGTTGAGGTGACGGACCTCATTGTTTAAGAGTTGTAGAACTACAAGCAGGTGAGGGGGGGGCTCTTTTCTTCGGCACTATCTATCCGAGGGAGATCCACCCATTCACCAAATGAAGTTTTCAAAGTTTACTTATACCGTACAAGTTACAAATTCACAATTATTAATTACTTACAAACTTTTGAATATCTTGTTTGTAGGCTCGTGATGAGAAGATTGGGGTGGAAATACCCAAAATCTTCAAAAGCTAGCTCACTGAATTTTATTTTAACCTTGTAGCACTTCTGGATGTGAGCGCAATTGGAGTTTGTATGACACCATTCACACGAAGAAGTGCAATAAGTTGAGTCAACAACGCCTCAGTTATCTAGTGTTTGTGCAATACAACCTTCGACATCACACAAAAAAGGTGGACACATCACAGGTGCCTATCAATTTGGAAGAGATTGATCCTACAGTGACTGGACTACATAGGACAAAGAGACTCCTTTGTTCATAGAGGACGAGATTGCTGATTTTGAGAGGCAATCTATGGAGGGTGTAGGCAGTGGTACAGTAGAAGCAGGGGAGATTGGGTTGGATGACATTATTGTAGATGTTGTCAAACATTAGGAGTCATCATTGCCATTTGGCACCAGGGTAGAGCCATAGGCCCAATGTTCTAGGCAGAGCGAGGAGGGGCAGCCGAGTGCGAGGACTAGACTCTCTCAGTCTTCCATATTTTTCACTAAAACGGGGAAGAGGAAATTGTAGTTTCTTGTAATTAGTATCTCGCATCCATATGCAATTTGTGATGGTGATTTTCAATGACAATCATCATAAATTTATAAGTATCAGTTTGTTGTTGTATTTGCATGATTAAGCGATTTTGTTCTCTATTTCTATTCAAATCTAATAAAAAAACTTTCCCAACATTTGATACATTTTGTAACTGTAATTTGTATAAAATTTATGATTTTTAAAGAAATTTAAGTATGTTTTGAAGTTGCCAAGTATTGGTGAGTATTTGCCAAGTAATTTTTTTTTTTTGCTGGGCGAGTACTCTTCGAGTACAAGTATGCCAACTATGGCTGACTTTATATGTTGGGTTGGTCACAATTGCTTTGTGAATGGATCAACTATTTGAAGCTTAGGTCCCAATCTATATCTATTTCTTCTATTGGGCAGATTGCTCCTACAATAATTGCTTGGAACATATCATTAGAATGAAATAGGAGAATTCTATAGGAAATTATCTTGTCAGAAGGAAGGATTGGTGCTAATTATGAAACTAACCAATCTCTGTGTTTTAAAAGAATCTGATCTAGAGGAAAGTACTTTAAATTTTTTGAATAGATGGGATCTAATCAACATCAAAATTTTCGTCACAAAACCATATTCTCATTAATTTATAAGATCTGAATAATATGGTGTAAAGAGAAATTAGTTGCATCTCCAATTGCAAGTTATTGATACTTACGAAAGAATAACAATGCATACCAAGGAATGTTGTAAAAGTAGTTAGGAATTGTTAGAGTAGGTAGAGGGAAAGTTATGAATAGCTATAAGTAAAAAGTAAATGTATTGTAAATGTCATTAACATAGTGGATTAGTCAATCTAATTATATAAGAAAAGGTGTCATATTCAAGATATCTCAAAATATCATGAGATATGACAAATATCCCAAAAGGGAAGCATGTCATTTGTGTAGATAAGTGATTCATCATAGTCGTGTCTTATGAAGAATACGAAAGAATTTGGTATTTTGTGGAGATGTTATGCCATACACTGGGTAGTGTCTAATATCTCCATGAAGGTTGGTAAATAAGAACAAGGAAGGTTCTAGAAGAATGGGACTCGAGTGGTTAATATTGTGTCCAATCTATTTTGGTCCTTTCACGTGGTATCTTTCAAAATTAACATGCCAAGACAAATGAAGTTGGGTGAAGCCATTTGATATATGTTGGATATCATGGAAAAAGTTACTATTTGTGGGATTAAGATGTAGATCCTCCAATGCCCTCTAAAAAGGTGATCCACCCACCCCTTGAGGCAAATATTGCAGCATAAGTGTAACGTGTAGATGACGGTATATTGAATACATGTTAATGAAGATACTGTGTTGGTTTTTGTGAAGTTTCCCCAACAAGGGTGTTAGATAAGGCAAGTGAGTGGAATCCACATGGAGGTGGTAATACTCTTTAGAGGTCGGTTCCACCTATTGGGCAAGCTTATAATATACTTGTGATTCTTAATGTAGTTACTGATTGTTACTTCATTTTTGCAGTAATTCTTTATACTATTTTCTACTTGTACTTGTGCATGACGTGTCTATTTTTGCTCAGGTTCATACAACCACACCTAATGCCATGCATCTCCAGCAAGATCATAGTATGAGGGCTTAGTGGAAGTCTACTTGGTTGTGGGACAAGGTTCATAGGACTTAGGTCTCTATACATTTGTCAGAAGTAAACTCAATTTGATTTTGATCAAACTGCCAAGGGCAATCTGATCTTTGTTGGATATTATTTGTTTAAGGATGCTCAGGGACATGCAAAACTATTGTTTAGTTAGATTTGGGAAGAGATACTAATTATTGCGCTTAGGCAAATGTTGTTCTTTGTTGGTTCATATATTAGCCCAAGTATGTTTGCCACCTTCCTATGTGCATCAAGTAAAATTGTCATTTTAATTATATACCACCTCATTGCATGTAGACGGTAGGTATCACAAGATTTTATCCGTACTATTTAGTGGTTGTATCAGTTGCCACACGTGATTGTATTTTTGTATATGATTCTTGCTAATACATTGAGATGTTGATGTTGCCCAATCTGGCCATTTTCATTTCTCCTTTTTATTTGTTTTTTACCTTAGTTGTCGATCTTGGTACTAGTATAGGTATCGGTATGGAGTTTGGGTAATGCCGATACAATGATTGTTTTAACTACTTGTATGACTATATAAAAATGCAAAAATAGTAAAAAAAAATAAAAATAAAAATATCTAAAATATAAAATATTTAAAATATAAATATAAATATAAATACTAAAAATATAAAGTAGCCCACTTACTGAGGTCATTGACAACAAAATTGGTCCTAAGAGTTCACCATTAGGCCAAATAATCAAAACCACGTGACCATTTGTTGGAAAATTAAAGACAATTAACTATTGTTTTTTTTGTTTGTTGATGTGTCACATAGTTGTCATGTTGCATTTATATGGCTATATATCGGCTTGGAAATTATAACCTTATGAAGATTTTGTAACAAACTCAAACTTAGGTGCCATCCACAAAATTGTGCTTGTAAATGACATCCAAGACTTCGTAGACTTCATGTCTCGTACACATGCAAATGCTTCAAAATCACCTAGTTTCACAATGCTGTCACTTCCTACAAAATATTCTTGGCCTTCACACCTATGTAAATGTAGCCTTTGCTGTGAAGATACAACAACGGCTAGAGAATGACGTTGAGCATAGTTGCAATAATAGGTTGTTCTAAGTCATTGTGGTTGCAATGTCAATAATGTTTTGCAACGAACTACTGACCATGAAGGGCATAACTTTCCAAAGGTACTCGGTGGTGATGAAAGTACAATAAACACTCAATACCTTGGGATGGGAGAGGAACATGAGTGTTTGGGGCTTGACATTGCACTTTTGTCCGAGAGGAATGGCATAAATAATAATTAAATAAAAAGGGGGAGAGGAAAGGTATGAGTGATTAGTTCGAATGTTCATTTTTGATTGTGGGTGCTTCTCTGGCTTAGCTCAGCTATGCTTTGGTTTATGCTTGGACAGGCTTGGACGTACTTAGATAGACTAGGACGCACTTGGGCCACACCAGGAGTACCAGAGTGGGACTAGGAACCCGTACATGCCGTACCAAGCCCGGTCTTGTAGTATCGATGTACTTGGTAACTTTGGTTTTGTCTATCATTATAAATGGCTAACATTGGTATTAAAGACTCACTTGTGTAGAGGGCATGATTCAAGTTTCTAGTTCAATATGTGAATTGAAGATTGATGGCATCTTGCCAAGAATGCAAGGAGAATTGACGTGATAGGTAGCAAAGAGATTGATGGTTGATCTCAATGTAAGACATTTGTTGAAGATTGAAGAGTAGAGAAGGTGGTGAATTTTTTTATGAACAATCAAGAATTCCAAGGCACAATTTGTTTTAGATGGTTTTTTTATAGAAGATGCGCGGAGATCACAAGCACAATTGTAGAGCATAACCGAGCAAGATATATTCTTGTGATTAGTCGTAGCAAGACAAGTTTAGATTATAGTAAGCATTGAAAGATGAGTGGACGTTGCAGATTGTAATCATGGCACCAAACATCTTGTGCATCATGGCTTCTAGCTAATGAAGCAAAACACAATATGAGCCTTGAGTTGTGACAGAATACTAGCTATAAAAAGCTGGAAGTGAATTTGGAGGAACTTGAACAAGCACATCATAGAAGTTGTACTCCCTTGCTTCAGAAGCTTTAGTGACATGGAAGCTTGAGTCTATAAAATCAACTTTCAATTTAAACTCTAGGAATGTGAGATCTAATAAGTTCTGTGTTGTTTAGAGTTGCAGAGCACAAGGTGTGTATGTGATAGTAGTATCGACAATAGATGGAGATATGTTTTACTAGACAAATGGCCAATGTGTGCAAGTAGGCCCATCACGACTCTGCATAGTGACGTGGTTTTGATGGGGAAACCAAAATATCCAAGCAATGAACATACAAAGTGGATGACATAGATGCTCCATTAGAATATCCAATTTCAAAACATAAAAAGAAGACTTGCCTACTTGCAGATGTGGTCATAAAGTCCCTGATTTGATGTCAAAAATCACACTTAGCACACGTAGTCTGATGGAAACCAATCTTAGTGACATGGAGAATTGTTGTTGATCAATGATATACATGCAAGAAAGAGTTAGGCATAGTTCATGACTATAACGTCAACTTTAGACATACTAAAGTGGGAAGATCATGGCAACAAATCTCTCTATAATGTCGCTGATGATGTCATACATGAGAGTGAGGATGAGGTGCTCGGTGTGAACATACTAGCGAAGTAGTAAACCAAAGACGTGAAATTTAGAACAATCCACATGGAGAACCAATGGAAATCGGAACACTTGTTTGGGAGAGTCAATGTGTTAATAGACACATTAGACAAAATGAGATAATAGATTGTAGATATAGGGAATGAAGTGTCTCTTGCTATCTTGGATCAATCCTTTGTGGATAAAATAATCATAAATGAAGTTAATGGTGCCTAAAATTGGATGTGGTATTGTAAAGAAGATCCACACACTCAAGCATGGTTGCTTAGGACAATTGTGTATTAGTCGGGCAAAGATGAATCATAGAGAGATGCTCGAGCCAAGGAGCATATGAGGATTGGAATAATGCAAATAGTAGCAATCAATTCAACCCCTCTAGTAGTTTTGGCTGAGCATTCCCAAGAGCCAAAGATTCATATGTTGACATGAAGAGACTAAATAAAGGGTGAAAGTGCCGAAGATTCTTGTGTTGACATGAAGAGATTGAAGATGGTTGAAAGTGACATGGATGTACACTCTAGCATCTAAAGCCGAGTCAAGCTTCTCTTGAATACATTGCAAAAGACTTGCATGTTCTCTTAGAAGATCACATGCTTGCTTAGAAGATCACATGGTCATAGTTGATGATCCTAGGTTGAAGGAGACTATAGTAACCAAGCTTGATGAATTTGAAGTTAGCTAATATTATGACATTTATGGCTTTTCTCAATATCAAACAACTTTGTGCCACCTTGTTGATAGTAGGTTCTTGTAGTAGATAGTAGTTGTCATACGCGAGTTGGATGGTAGGCTTCTACATAAATTAGTCACAGTCAAGCATTGTTATCCATGTTTCACATTAATCTTGGGTGTGCTCTCAAATCCAATCGTTTGTAGAAGAATTTCTAGTTTTTGCATGGGACCAAATTTTAATATCCCAAATTGGAATATTATGCAAGAATTTGGATTCCTTGGAAATCCCTTTTAAAAGAAATATTGATTTTAAACTTGAAATAATAATTTATATAATAACATGAATTTTAATTCACAGTTTTGAATAATAGAGTATTAATCCTCAAGGGGTTTTGTCCTTGGGTTATTTGATAACAAGGGTTTTTGTCCTTGAGATCAAGTTACACAATTAAGGGGTTACGTCCTTAAGAGCATTTGTAAAGTGTGATGCTTATACATGATTAAATATTTGAAAACATTCTTAGATGCTTTCTTCCATTCCCATGATGGATTATTTATACATTCAACTTTCTATCGAAAGATATGACTTTTCTAAAGGTGGCGTCCCTTTATTTAAATGAATGCTAATAATAATGAATTAATTGATAAATGATTAATTAATGACTAAGACTGCTATGTTAGACTGTTGGATTATGACACTCCACAGAGCTGCGATTTTATTAATTGCTTCCATTTTGTTGACTGCTGCGATTTCTTTGACTGCAACAATGGATCCTTGGCAATGGGAATACCCTTTGTTGATTGTGGTGCTGTTCTTGGAAGTGTGCGATCTCCACAATTTCCCTTGCAGGCTGCAACATTGTTTTAGAACCTACGCTGCTTGTGGTAAGTCTGCGATCTATTGTTTGGAGTGTTGAGGATATTACAGACCTCCCTTCCTCAAATTGCTTGTCCTCAAGCAATTGTAAATTGGGATGTTCAAGATTTGATGCTCCTTCACATGTTATATCTTCTATTGGCAATCTCACAAATACGATCAAATACTGTAAGACAACAACAATCTTAGTGGGAACCACCAAAATGTTAGGAGGTTTGGTATACTTTTTCCATGAAAAGATCTTACAAATAACCAACACTTGGTAATCTTTACTTTTCTCATTTTCACTCAACATCATAAGATAACAATAAAAATATGAATAGCTCATGTCAATCGAGAAGTAGATGCCATCGCCATGTATATTTCCAGTAAACATGTATTTTGTCTTACTCAAACTCTTTAAGCCATTGCTTATGATAGAGTACCAAATACATGTAGAACTTCCAAAGAATGCAAACACAAACCTTGTAGTGGCCTTGCGTTGATCTAAATTTTTCTCTTTCTCAAAGTCATAGAAAATTGCAAAGTCATAAAAACATCCTTCATTGATATTATCATATTTACAATCCCTTTGTGGCCATGATATACCCAACTTCACAATTAATGTTGTGCCATTTGAATTTGATGGTGACATTTGATTGATTGGTGTGATTCCATCTGGATTCAATATATTAAGAATAGGATCTTGAGATAAATGCAAGCTTACAAGGCATGTTACAGCCGAAGTCTTTACTAGTCCACAATTCTCACTATCAAGTGTTGAAATGAAGCAAACCCTTCCTTAGTAAGAAGGATTTGGGTATCTTGCATTCCCTAAACTTGCAACATATTGAACCTTTAGTTGCAATCTGTGCATCATAGATATAGTATACAATGGATGTATTGACTTCAGGTTTGCCACAACACTAGTGCGTTTGGTATTGAATTTATGAGGATGAGATTGATTTCCTGTAAAAAATGCTCTCCCATGATCATTTGTGTTGATTGAAGCATCAACATAAATATTCATTGATTGAATATTGCCATGTATTGAGAGTTCTCTCTGAATTCCTTTGAAAATTTTGAGCTCTAGCGGACTTACAACTTTATTGGAGATATCTCAGTCCATACATTTCAAACTTTGGAGACCCATCCATCTAGAAGCAAATACCATTCTATGGTCTATAAGAACCAAAGTCTTCCTCTTCCTTGCACAAACTTGCATTCCCTGATGCTCCTTGACAATAGTCACTAATTCTGACATAGTTTTATCGATTTTATTACCATGCCCCAATGCTCCATAGTGCCCTTTTCCCCATGTATAAACATATCCATTGAAAACAAGTGCTGCTGAGTATTCATCTCCTGCTAATACACGATTCACATGAATATTTGTCCCTGTGAAAGCTTGCACAAACCTCCCCTCTACAAGGGTCTCTTTGTTTCCTCCTGTAAGCAAAAGAAATTCCTCATCTTGGTTTGGCTCTCTATATGGTGGTCGGTAATCTTGAATTCCATGCAATAGTTCAATATTTATGTCATCAAGGGTGTCATATGTTTTATTGTTTAATCGTTGTTTCATCCTAGACCTTTAGTAAATGTGGATGACTACTTATAAAATGTGAAACAACATTACTTAAATATATCTATTGTTTTTATAATAACCATTAAGCTATGGAGCCAAGGCTGTAGTGATGCTTGGTGAGAAAGATATTAAGGTAATCCCATGGTCCCCATCAAGAGATCCAGGTTATCCTTCTCAAGCAAGTTATTTATTTGGAAGTAGTAATGATTCAAGTCAAATATGTTTTGACATGTTCCATTGCCATCTTTTGTTGTTCGTTATCCCTGTCGTCTAAATCACGCCCCACATCTTCAAAAGAGACATTCTTAGCCATTTGTTTAGCTAGCTCATATGATTCTAGATGAATTCTGGTGTTATCCAATGGATCCATGACATGGTTACCCGAGGCAGCTTGACCAGTTCGTAATTTAATCTTTTTCTTATCAGCTTGTCTAAACAAAGGCAATACTTGCAGAAGAAGCACCTTCATTTTTGACTTTGCTAACTCCTGACACATGGAGTCTGAATTCCCCTTATAAACCTCTTGTAAATTTGATTTCTCTTCATATTCAAAAAGCTCTCCATAAACATGTGAACTTCCTATTTCTGTAGGATAGCCATGCAAATCTAAAGGTGCACATGTAGTGTTTTGTTTGTTATCCCTAACACCATTGAAAGTCACTTCGGTATCCCTCAACGGATGAGGTACATTTAATGGTTTTCTGTCTTTCAAGGTTTCAACCTTGGTTTCCTTATTCTTTTGCTCCTTGGTAGGGTTTGGGAATTCAGTCCTTGATTTTTTTGTTTTCCTTTCTTTTGCCCATGCCTTTAACTCGGGATTTGCCCTATCAAACCTTTCGATCAATTGTTTGGAAAATTTGTCATATGAATTGATATGGCCATGTCCTTGGGCGACCCATCCATGGAACCACCATTCATGGGCTATACCTTCTAGATGGAGAGTCGCAAATTTTATGATTACTTCTTCCATCATCGGACGTAATGAAAGATACATGTCCAGCTTTTGTATCCATGCCCTAGTTGTACATTTGTTTGTACCATCAAAAGATGATAGTGACATTTTGCCTAATGCATGTTGCATATCCCTTTGTCTATTTTGGAGTTTATATTTTGGCCGAGATGCACCTCCATTTTTTCTCATTGCCATATAAGTTTGTAGGGTAATTCTCCTTTGGATTCCCTCCGGAAGTGATTGATATGCTTCGAAGCAAGTTATAAGATTATCATTAAATGATTTTGGAATTTCTTTGTCTGGTTCTCATCTTGGAATGAATGTTGGTTGGCAATGTTGATATGATGATGTGGTGTTTGTTTTACATTTGAGCACAGAGATGGACGAACTAATTTCTATCTTGTGTATTGAAATTCATTGTCATTTTCATGGTATGGGCCATTTGTGCCACTGTATTTGCCAATTGTTCTTGGCCTTGGATAAGTTTATCTACCCTCTCAATATTTCTATCATCTTCCATGTCTCCTTTTGGCTAGCTTGCTTCCTTAGTTTTATTTCTCCTTTCGTAATACAAAATATTTTTATTGTTATCTTGCATATGATTTTTTTTCCACACGCTGACATGATGGAAAGCTCTGATACCAATGTAATATCTCAAATCGAAATATTATGCAAGAATTTGGATTCCTCGGAAATTCCTTTAAAAAGAAATATTGATTTTAAACTTGAAATAATAATTTATATAATAACATGAATTTTAATTCAGAATTTTGAATAATAGAGTATTAATCCTTAAGGGGTTTCGTCCTTGGGTTATTTGATAACAAGGCTATTCGTCTTTGAGATCAAGTTCACAATTAAGGGGTTACGTCCTTAAGAGCATTTATAAAGCATGATGCTTATACATGATTAAATATTTGAATACATTCTTAGATGCCTTCTTTCATTCCATGATGGATTATTTATACATTCAACATTCTATTGAAAGATATGACTCTTCCAAAGGTGGTGCCTCTTTATTTAAATGAATGCTAATAACAATGAATGAATTAATAAATGATTAATTAATGATTAAGATTGCTATGTTGGACTCTTGAATTAAGGCGCTCCATAGACCTACGATTTTATTAATTGCTGCCATTTTGTTGACTGCTGCAATTTCTTTGACTGCAGAGATGGATCCTTGGCATTTAGAATACCCTTTTTTGATTGTGGTGCTCTTCTTGGAAGTTTGTGATCTCCACAATTTCCCTTGTAGGCTGCAACATTGTTTTAGAACCTGCATTGCTTATGGTAAGCCTACGATTTGTAGTTTGGAGTGTTGAGGAAATTACACAAGTCCATTTTAGAAGTAATTTTTCCTTCTCAATATTTTTTCCAAGAGACCATGTCGAAGATGCGCCTCTTAGATACAATCAATAAGCCTATGGTTCTTTATGGGTCCATGTTTTGGGAACCTAGTTGGAGGTCCATTTACTGGGCTCGTATTGAGAGGGTCTAGACTCTCATGATTCACTGTATGGTTCATTGCAAATGGACATCTCCTTAGTGCATCATCCAAGGGAAGTTTGTCGCCCAATCTCTTTGCCTTGAGACTATCTTTAGGCTTACTTTCTACATTCACAAGACTCAGAACCATGGGGTATTTAGCTTCAGTCTGTGAGAGGTATCCATACTTAGCCCTTTGTTCTTCAGAGGGTATTGCATTATTGGTCTCCACTAGACACAAAAGTTGTTGGTACTCTTGAAATTAGTTTTCTCCTTTAGTTTATCAACATCTCTATTGATAGACTACCTCGTTTCGACCACTTTTTGGATGGCCCTCATCAAGTTCTTCCCTTAAAGGAGGTCATTAGTAGAACTATTAGGGAGGATATCTACAAGAAATGCATTTAGGTCACTTGGACCTCTCCTATTTAGTTGCTCAACTCTAGGCTTGCCTTTTACGGTAAGCATTTCTTATAGGTGGTGGATGGTGTTATTTGTCATCCTGACTATCTCCAACACCATTGGTCACACATCTTGTGGTTTCCCCTTGGCTAGTTGAGGGCGTGCTCCCACCAGTGGCAGGTTGACATTGATCATCTTATTCCAGGCGGGGACCGGATCCATGGACGAAGTGGAAACTGAGGAGCATTTCATATTGAGATGCTGCATTTATTATGATATTTGATGGAGATATCACTATCTTAATAGAAACTCAAGCAACACTTTATCCATTTTTCTTGGGTACTTAGACCAACGGTGCTTGGCCCTTTTTCTTTGAGAAGTTGTCTCCCTTAGATGTAGGTCCCTATAGGGGGCTCATAGGGTGTGTAGAGCTCCCATGCTGATCATATCTTTCTTTCAGCCCTTTGGATATTGCTACCTCACACACAAAAGGGGGTGGGTTAGTGATTTGACACTCTTCTTGGCACACTACTACTACTAGGGTGCCTCAACATATTGTCTCAGTGTTGTAGATCTGCTCCTTCTCAACATCTTGGATATGCTCCTTATTGACTGCTTCTTGGGTCATAGGGGCAAACACTATAGTTTCTTCTCTGCTATTGGAGTTTCTTTTTCCTTAGATATTAGGAGAGGTTCTAGGGGTAGGGTTTTGCTTCCTTCCAAGATTATCCAACTTGTCCCTCTGAACCTTGGACACTCCTCAATGAGCATTATCATATTTTGCATTGGCCTGTCTAAAGTTATAGACGATGATAGATGATTCTTTTGGCTTGGGCCTCGACAAAGATGTGTTGTCCCCCAAAAAACGACTTCTTATTTTTGGGACAACATATGAGCTATTTTGGACCTGTAGGGCCAAAATCCCTCTCTTACCTTCTCAAAATTTATTCGGGGGCTTACAAATTCCTCATTTTTCAAAGCTTTTTCAGTAAAAGGAATCGCAGGTTCAAAGGTTCAAAGGGCTATGCGCATATGTCAAAGGTTCAAAGTTCAACCGTTTAAAGGATCCACGGCCCCGAACACTTAACGAGTCTCAAAAGCTTGAACCGTTGAACCTTGAACCATTTTGGTTCATCGGTTCAATGGGTTCAACGTTCAATCGGTTCAATGGGTTCAACGACCAATTGGTTCAACGTGCTTGGTGCAAAAGATCAAAAAGACTTAGCCAAATAACGAAGAATGAACCGATTGAACCATTGAACCGTTGAACCAAAGTTGGTTCAATCGGTTGGTTCAATCGGTAGGTTCAATTGGCAGGTTCAAGGGGCTGCCCCAAAGCCAAAGGAACAAGTGCCCTTGCGGAGGGCGGTGAACCAAGGCCAAGAACCCTTGCGGAGGGCAGCGAGCAAAAACAGACAAAGTGAACTCCTTCGGAAAAATGAACAAGGCAAAAGACAAAGTAGAGTCCTTCAGACAAATTGTCCGAAGGAATTCACTCGGGAAGAGAGCCCGAAGAAAGCAAAGGAAAAACCCGACTGAAGAGGAAAGCCAGCAGAAAAGTGCCCGATGGAAAAAGACAAAGTGCAGTGGAAGCCGCCACGTGTCCATTATAAAGTAGAGCGGAAGCCACCACGTGTCATCTTCCGTAGGACTCTCAAAAGGTTTCTAAAGCTTCTGTAAGCTAAGCGGAATACGTCACGTGTCCTGTTATGACTCAGCGGAACGTGACAAGTGTTTGCATCCGTGTTCCCCTTTTGAAGTTGCTCGGGCAAGACGTGTCGTGGATCCCATTTTCCGTAAGTTTCCAATGAATTTCATAACAGCGGAACTTGCCACTTGTCAAAGACGCAGAAAGGACCCCCCCAAAGACTTAGACAAGAAGGGCTATAAAGGACAAAGAAGCAACATGGACGATTCCAAAGGCAAGTTCAATTAAAGCGATGGTTCAACCAGAGAGCAAAGAAGCGCTTAAGCAGTGAAGAGAGGAGCGAGACCAAAGGACCAGAAATATCTTCAAAAGAGTTATTTCTAGTAGGTGAAACAGTGGATCAAGTAGACTTCTGAGCGCACCAAATCAAGGACGCAAGCCTGTTTTTCTTCCATGGAGTAATGGCGAATTGGACAGCTACGCAGACATCAGAGAAAGGACCAGACAATCCATACCAAGGAAGAGACATTAGATGAATGGACACGCCATAGTTGAGGCAATGTGCTGTTCCCAACATGGTCCCTCCAGACAGAACTGAAGGCGCATTGAAGACGTTGACTGCAGCATGGGCCTTTTTCATGAAAACAAGTGCCCAAGTCTTTCTTGGAGTGCTATATATTATAATATCTCATTTGTTACAAGGGAGATCTTTCCCTTACCAGAAGTGAAACTCTGCCCGAATTGAAAGACATTACTGAGACTTTGAGCTCAGATTGTAATTCATATTTCTTTGATTGAATGAGAAAGCAAGTTACTTGCAGACTTTGTGCTGTTATAGCTTGTACTACTTTAGGAGATTGTTTTTATGTCTGTCTTCTGAAAGCATTCTTATTTATTTGATTTAACAAGCAGGACTAGTGGAGGTGATAAAGGTGTCCTGAAGCCAACTACTTTCAGACTTTGTGCTGCCATAGTTGTCTTCAGTGTGTGTTTATTTTCTGTTTCTGTGTAAAGGACCTTGGGACGACTTTGTGCCTCCATTGTTCTTCGTATTTCACTCTTAGGCAGTCGAGGTGGAGACTTTGCGCTACATTTCAGGTTGCTGGTTACTCTGCACCTTTGGTTACCAGTTACTTACCAGAAAGATTCCTGTTGTTTGCAAGAACAAGCACTTCTGAAAAAAGAGAAGTGCCTTTTGTCATTTCATCAGGATTTCTACTATCCAGGAAGGGATCTGGCTCTTGGCTGAATGTTACTTCTGAAAGAAGAGAAGTATCTTCATCAATCACCCAGGATTTCTCCTCTGTTTGTTAGCATCATCTCTGAAAAAAGAGAGATGGATGGTTTATCCCACCCGTGTCTTACTTTCTGCTTATATATATAGTATATAGCCTCCGTATATTTAATAGGGAACCTCCCCTTGATGAGAAGAGAGATTTGTCCCCTTTGGATGTGGTAAACCTGCAACATTGGATGACCAATCTCCCTATGTTGTGGTGATAGGAACTATTTTGGTCACTAGTTAGTTGACCGACAAAATATTCACCCAACAAGATGTATGATAGGACTAGCTTCCAGTCTCTTCAATTTTCATTTGCCCATGTTGTTTGGGTGGTCTCGATTCCCCAAAATGGCTATTTGTATTGGTACCTTAACCACATGGGTTGGGGATTTATTGCTTTAGATTTACTTACCCTCGTTTATTTTAGTGCTTTAGCTCTTTTTTATTTAAGTTAGGTTTTGGTCCTAAGGTCCTTTTATCCTAGCACTTTTGATTGAAACTAGATGTATTCTCGAGCCCCATTAACCTACCTTTGGTCATTTATGGACATTAATATAATTTCTTTCTTTTTTTCTCATCTAACATTCACAATTCACTTCTCAGTGGACATGTATAGGGGACTAAACACTCGTGAGATTTAGACCATAAAATATCTAAATTTGCCTAGTTGGCTGAGATTTTCAGCCTTACAAGATCATGATATTCCAAACAACATTTCTTGTAGTTTTTCATCAGCTCTCATGGGGATTAGATTACAAGCTTTTTTATGAGGGAAAGACCAACTTCATGCTCCTTCATTGTAGAGTTGGATTCTTTATGTACATATTCTTAAGATGGTGAGTGTTATTGCTACTCTAATCCTAAACCTATGTTTTCCATCCTACTGTTATCTACATGGCACATTGTCATAATAAATATGCATCTTATCATTGTATATAGATGGTAGAAATAAGGACTATTTAGCCCGTACTTTATACGTGGTTGTGTTAGTGACAATCAGTGTTCCACAGGGATGCGTGCCCCCGAAAAATCCCCATGTTTTCGAGATGGGGACGTCTTGGGGATGTGGGGACGTTAAGGGGACGTCTCCTTGTAGCACCTCCATCGACACCCCATACCGCCAGTGTCCCCGAGGCGTTTTTCTCCAAGAGGGTAAGACTTCGGGGCGTCCCTTCAAAAAGGGGGCATCTGGGGGACTCTGTGATGTACAGGGGATGCCCAGACGTCCCTCGACCCCCTAGGAAATGCGCTGGCGTCCCCCGCATTGGTGGACGCCAAAAAGACGTTTTTTTAAATTTAAAAAATATTTTGGTATACGAGCCCTCTACCCTAACCCTAATTGCTAATTGGTCCCACCTGCACCCCCAAGGCCTCCCAAAACCTTATAAAAAGCCCTATCCCTCTCATTCCAAATCATACAAAAACTTCATTGAGTGAAGTAGAGAGTTGAAAGTAGAGGCAACAAGCTAAGAGGGAGAAGATTGCAAGAGTGAGAGAGCATTAGGAGAGGGAAAGTGAGATCAAGAAGAGGATAGAGAAGCCAAGAAGACTCAAGACTCTTCAAGTTCATCATTTGAGCCACAAGGTAGGCCCTATCACTATGCATTTGATTCTTTGAATTTTGGTTTTTTGTTTTATTTGTAAATTGTATTGTTCTTTGATTCATGATTCATTTCTAAATTGAAAATTCTTATAATTATTTGTGATTCATTCAAATGCTTAAATTTTTAAATTTTCATTCAAATCAAATGCTTAAATTTCAAATTTATTTTGCTTTCTAGGTTGTAGCTTTGTAAGTTTTTTTTCAATTTCAAGATTAGAATTTAGAAGTCAAATTAGGATTTCATCTTGTGTATCCTCTGCTTCTGCAAGGGAAGAGGGTGAAGGAGGTGTTGAAGAGTGATGTTTTTTGGGCTGATGCCAAATATATTGGCTCCATCATTACTCCAGACTTCACAGTGATTAGATATGGGGATGCTAATGCACCTACCCTTGGAGAGGTGTATGAGTGCATTGACACTATGCTTGATCAAATGAAGGTTGTTGTATGAGAGGACCCCATATTGCAATTCTACACAGAACATATTCAGTTGATCATTCATCACAGATGGGAGAAGCTCAACACTCCCTTGCACATTGCTTCCTATGCATTGAACCCGAAGTGGTATGTGCAAAGCCCTAGTAGAGTTATACCTATACAAGATGCTGAGATAAAGACCATTCAGAAAATGTTCGATTCTACAGAGGCCAACATCATTCGTACTGTATCCGGATACAGTACAGTTTGATGAGATTCATGTCAGTTACTTGCTTGACTCAAGCAAAGGAAGATCGCTCTCCATCCACGACGTATGAAGTTTCGAATTATGTGGCAGTTGAACCTGAAAATCAACCAAATATCCGGATACAGTACAGTTTGATGAGATTCATGTCAGTTACTTGCTTGACTCAGGCAAAGGAAGATCGCCGAAAAAGATAGGGAGACAATGGCACAGGAGGAACCAATTTTGTAGTGGACTTTGCATGGGTTTGCTTCTTTGACTACCGATCTAGCCATTCGTTTGCTGTCCCAGGTTTTTAGTTCTTCTGCTGCCGAGAGGAAGTGGTCTACTTATAGCTTTATCCACTCCATTAAGAGGAACATGCTTAACTCTAGGAGGGTAGAGAAGCTTGTGGTTGTACATAATGCGTTGCGTCTTATTGATCGCAACACATGTACAAGGAGAGTCTAGCAACCAGGTGGGATGTAGAGCTAGAGGAGCCAACACAGATTGATGATGATGCTACACAGACATGGCTGGTTGTTATTGGTTTGGAGGAGCTTGAGCATGTGGAGTCCAACAGTTCTAGTGATGAGGAGTTTGGCGAGAACTTTGGGGATGATTATCTATTGACTCATTAGTATTTAGTATTTTGTTTTTGAACATTGTTGATACTTGATTGTAATCATGAATCATTATTATGAAATTTTGAATTCAATATTTTGATTTTGATTTTCAATGTTCAATGTTCATTGGTTCAAACTTGAAACTTCATTGTTAAAAAGTTAAAACTTAAATGTTAAATTGTTGATGTTCAATGCAATATACTTATTCCTTGTACATCTTTTTATAACTATTTTTTCAAGTACTATATGTATTTGCACCGCTCCTCTGCTGCCCCCCGCCACCATCCCCAAACTTAAGCCCCCCATCCCCCCATCCTGTAAACCCGTCCCCGTCCTTGTGCCTTCCCATCCCCCCATCAGGAAACTCCGTGGAACTATGGTTACAATGCATGTTTGCATGTGATATATGATTGTGTTAATATGTTGAGACATTGTTGCTTGAGTTGGCCTAACGGTGAAGAACTTGTGCCTTTGAAAAGGTGGTCAAAATATCAAATCTTGTAGGGGGTAGGGTATGTGTGCCTCTTATTTGAAGTACAATTAGGTGCCACCTGCATATTGGGAGCACGGGGTGGTCTCATATGTTAGCTACCTTGCAGACCAACACAATGCATCCAACATCACGGGCCTTAAAAAGGATTTTACCTTTTTTTTGATGAGGTTCGATGGGGACATCACTGAGCCCGAACTTGGCCATGGTTCCATATTTATGATGGGGATTTAAGCACATTATCATGCCCACAGATTTGAACACATCATCACGGCACCCATTAACAGGGATGGCCATCGGTTGGTGGGCCGTATTATCATGGGTGGGATTTGAATCTGGGTTGCGTACTTTCAAAGATATCCATTCACCACTACACCACCACCTCATGGACTCTTTACTTTTACTTTTACCTTATATTGGAAATTACAATTGTCCCTTTTTTTGTCTAGCATTCTTAATGGACTACATTCTCTAAGGCTGTTGAACTGCTGTTGTTAATAATCGACAATGTTTTTGTGGAAGTGGATTCCATTCTTAGAGAAGGCTGTCAAGATTGGAAACTGAATAGGGCCATACAAGTAAAAAACTCCATGTCAAAGAGATCTTTACCTCTTTCACATATAGTCATTTTAAGAGATGTGGGGATTTATTGGCAGGCTCTGGTGTCGGACTAATGTCTAGTGGGGAAGAAAAATCAAATATTTATTATAAACCTATTTATAATCTTTTACAAACCCTTATTAAAAATGATGCCACATATGACGAGGCCAAGTAGTGATATTAATCTTACCTATGGACAAATTCAAGAGGCATGGTTCTGAGTTTAATGGCAGACTACTGTTTGCATGCTCAAGCTCGAGAGTGATGGGCGAATATCTAGATAAGCTATATCCAATCCTTTTATCAATCATGGCAGTGGGTTGGAGGACAATAGGGATTTGTTGATGAAAGGGCACTTTTCTTGTCTTATTCTATTTTGTAATTTGTCCAATAGCTCATTTTTGAATGATGTTATGCCTAAAAGGGACTCGTGCAAAGTTAGCTGACATTTTGAGCTTTTCATCTGCTAAGTTATCCTTTTTGCTTTTGAGGGTTTGATTTTTGTCTTTTCATTTTCTGTATTACATATTTCTGCAATTTATTTGTCATTTAACATATTACTTAAGTACATCAAGCAATGCACACACAATGCAATTGTAATTGAAACGATTAAATATTTGTGAGCACTATTTCATGTAAATGATTGCTTGAACATGTGCAATTTTAAGAGTTAATGAATGCTCTTTATTGTTGTCCCTTCCCATTTTGCAGGAGTGACAGGACTGCTTTGTAGTCGATTTTGTCGCCAAGTTATTATGACGGACCACAGCGACATTGTTCTCAAGGCAAGGTCCACTTGAAATACCTTATCTCAATTTATTACCTTTTTATTTCATAAAGTATAGTTTGTTGAAATCTTGTTTGTTTCCATGTCCTTTGACATATTGGTTTTTAGGAGCATTGTTTTACTACTTGTTATGTGTACTTGGCATTATATGTTACAATTTTCAATGCTTGAATATTCATTTTAGACAAGTAACCTTCAGACTTTTTCATGATTATGATTATTAGTTACTTATATTTTTAAAATTAATTTCTTTTAGATATTCTATCATTGTGCAATGGGAAAATCCCGTCTCTCGTAAGATAGAAAAATGCCATCTTATGACAATCTTAATTATCTTAGTACTCTTGATGTTCATGAATTATAAGAGCAGTTAGCTCCAAAAGAAACATGAGTGTGAAGAGGATTAATAAAACAGAGTAATTAATTGTATATCTATTTTCTAATGATAAGAAATACCAGCAAATTTGCATGTGCGATTCTTTTTTGCATTTCCTTTTTTTGCACACACAATATGTTTCTTGCTTGTATCCATACTTGTATACCCATGATTAGCTTGCATGCATCCTTTATGGTATTGTATCATACATGTAATTATTGCATAGTTGCACTACTACTATATAGGCAATTAATTGTTCGAATATAAAACTCATCCTAGATGGTCTCTTATGAGTCGCTAACACTTGTGGTGTACCATTGGGTCGTGTATACCATAGGTACCCTTTGATACTTTGTGATATATATCTTGCATAAAGTAATGTGTACCTTGCAAGTGTAATTATAATTTATATTGGGGTTTTTGCCTTACCCTTGGTCGGCCTACCCTTATTTGTGATGTTTGTAGGTTTATAAGGCAATGCCTCCCACCTATTCAACCATCCGATTCATTCAGTCATTTCTATTTATTCGATTATAATTTTTTAGGCATCCATCAACACCACAAACAATTGTATTGTGTTAACTTACTAGTGGTTGATTATGGACCTGCATGTATAATCTCACATTGTATAAAAGCCTAGGGCATAAAACATGAAAACCCTAAGGTATTTTCCCGTTTGCTTCAGCTTGATTGTGTGGATAAGAGGCAAGGAGTTTGTCGCAATTTATCTCTCTGTAAAGGTTCAATTTTTTGAGGAAATAGAAAGATCTAGCAAAATTCATGGGCAAAAGAGATAAAGAGATATCAGACTTCATATTTATATTCTGTGCAGAATTTGGCGACAATAGGAACTCATTCAGAAGGAATTGTGCTTGTAGAGTTCTTGTGGTGCAAGACTTTGTATGTATAGGAAACAGTGGGTTTTTAATGGAAGTCCCCTTTTGGTGCTATATTTTTTAGCTTTGATTGCATATTTGGATTCCTTACGAAAAATTAGCGGGAGCCCATTTTCATTCATCTTCCAATTTCTCTGTTTTGACATGCAAATTGAGTCCTGAAAGTGGCAGGTCTCCAGTAGAAGGGGGACTATTCATGATCACATAAGCAATTAAGGGCTAGAGCAAAGTGGCTAAGGCGGAGCAGCGGTGGTGGATTTGTTTGTTTTGACCTGAAAATTGAGTCTTGAAAGTGGTAGGTCTCCAGTAGAAGGGGCAGTATCCATGATCACATAGGCAATTAAGGGCTAGAATAGAGTGGTTAAGGCAAAGCAACAACGGTGGCTGTGTCATGTGATTGTGGGCTGAGGGTGGCGAGGTTTGGTGGATTTTGGGGAAGGGTTGGGGCATAGCCATCTTGGCAACATACTTGGCATGAAGCTGTCCGGGGATAGAATGCTGGGGCTTTGACCCCTGTCAGCTTCTTGCCTTGTCTTTTGCTTGATGCGATGTGGCCGAGATTGGTGGTATTCATAATGGTTTGCTTGACTACTAGTATTATGTGCGATGATTAGTTTGAGTTGGAATCCGACTTGGCCTTGACTGCTAGAGGTGCCATGTGGCATTATGTGATTGGATCCGTACATGTTTATGAGCAACCTTGAATTTCAAAATATCATAAGTTTAAAAATTCCTAAAGTTAGGGTTGAGTTGGTTGACATGTTTTTGAGTGTCATTGGATGCCAAACTTTTACAATTTATGCTTTTTTTTGACTAGTCATTTTCTAGCCTTTGTGGGAGGACAAGTGGCAACAAAGCATAGTAGTTAGTGCATAGTCAATGAAGAAGATTTGCACAATCAAAAGATTTGGAGTGACAAGTGGCAAAATCAGGGGCTTTCCTTAACAATATTTATAAATTTGAATTTATTCCTATAAAACTTATGATATTTGTGATTTTTTTGGAGAAAATTGGAGTTAGATGCCTTAACTTCAAACGGTCATAACTTTGTCACATAGACTTCGTTGGATCCCATTTTCAAACCATTGTAAAGCATTCTTCAATTTCTTCATAGTGGTATTACTGTATTTGGTTTTTGCACATTTCTTCAGTGGACTTAATATCTTCCTAGATGGAGGTGATTCCATGAGTTGTGTTAATAGGACTCAACTATCATGCATGAGAGTCATCCATTGAGATCGGAAAGAAGATCAAGAGTCTATGGAGGATTGTTATTGGGTACGAAAAAACCCTGTCTATAAAAGAGAAGAAAGATGCATACTTCAACAGGGATTATTAGGATAATGATCACCCACATTGTACTTGAGCTTCACTTTCACATCAAGGGATTAAATACCCCAAAGGAAATGAGCACTTGATGAAATTATCCATGCAAGTTGATTCATCGAGAATTCAAAGTTTGAATTGAAAGTTGAACAAGCTTGATCCATCATCATTTGAGAGGATCGAGGATTACCTAGCTCATGTGAAAGATCTTCTGTTTGAGTTAGAGGAGTTTGTCAAGAAGTCCAAGAAGAATGATGGTGAGATCATTGAGATCATCCTAGACAACCTGAAGCCTCTATATGATGTGCTTCTTTCCACACATTAATCACAGAGAGCTGCGATGAGGAATGCAAGAGCATGTCTTTCTCAAATATATGCTTCTAGTTGATTATTGAACAAGAAAAACTCATCAAGATGGGCACTACTGGTTCTAGGCAATAAGGTCACTAGACTAAGGGAAGGGGAAACAAAGTTCCAAGGCGAACCAAAACAATGATGAAGAAGAGGACAAATGTGGTTCTCATGAGCATGATCACAAGCCACAAGGGAGAGAGGAAGAAGAATAGGGAATATACTTGTGGCTAGCTAGGACATGTGGAGAATTCCTCCTGGAAGAAGATGCATGGCATTGAGAAGGAGAGAAACGATTGATGAGCTCACCAAATTGTGGGAGATACTTCAGTTATTCAGATATTTGAGGATTGAAGAGGAGTTCACCAAATTGCAGGAGCTACTCGTGTCATTTAGAGTTTTGAAGACTAACGAGTTCTTCAGATTGTAGGAGGTTATCAAAAGTCGTCATTAAGGAGGCATGTTAGAGCCTTTCTATTTTTAGAAGGATAGGCTTGTTAATACCACTTTTTTTTAACCCTCAAGTTTATGTTTTATTGGGGATGCTAGAATATAAAATCATCTTGGATGGTCCCTTTGAGTCACCGATACTTGTGGTATATCATTGGGTTTTCTGTACCATGGGTACCCTTTGATACTTTATGATATATACCTTGCATAGAGTAATGTGAACCTTGTGAGTGTAATTATAATTTATATGGGGTTGGTGCCTTACCTTGTGATCTGAGTGCAACTGTGTTGGTCTACGCTCTCACCTTGAGTGCCTTGGGAATGTGTGCAACTTTGTGCAACTCCATGTTGCAAGAATCATGTGCATTGGGTGCAGTGCTAGGACACATGCAACATAGCTCAAAAAAAAAGTTTGCGTCCATCACCCAAAACGGGGTAGTGACCCAATATCATTTAAGGGCTTCCCCTTTCGGGGCCGAGGGGCAACACCACCGTGGGAATTTTTTCGATTGATCGATCTTGACACTGTTCATCTCATTTTTGCAATTAATGCAACACCGCATCAACACATTTCATGCAACCTATACAAAACTATGCCGACTCGCTCCATGCACTCAACCTCATTACATGGACATACCGTGCAACTTACTCCTTGCGTAAAACAACCATATTACACATTGGCCACATGGGCACTCCTTGTCATGTTGCACGATGCCAAGTGGCACTTTCAGGGCTCGTGTTATGCCAAAGCATCTCTTAGCCTACCACATACGTGTTAGTCAAGCCACATAACCGTCATAAGGTGAAGAGTTGCACATGGAATCCCAAATGGTTCAACTTCAATAACGGTTCTCTAAGCCTTCGTGGCTTTGTAATCTATGCATACATATTGTAGAATTCAATAGAAATCATATAGTAGAAGATAAACAACCATATATCTCCCCTAAGGTATGTGTAATGTCCCTTTTTGGTAATTTTATGAATTTTGATTTTATGTGAATTCTTTTCAATACTGGAACATCGACAAAATATTAAACAACACATACAACACAAGTATTGAAGATCCAATTGAAATCTTTATTGTATTGAATGGAAAATACAGATGTTTACACAAATTGATCATCCACAACAAAGAATCATTTTATATGATATGAAACCCCAATTTATTATCAATATCCAACAACATAACACTTACAAGAGCGGCATTGGATAGTATAGCTTACGATAGGGTTTGATGACTGATTTTAATGTATTGACCATTGTAGAGGAAGGTACGACAGGCTAGACATTGTAACAACAACGATAGCTCCAAAGTCACGCCCTGCTGTTTGAGATGATACTCAGCCCAATAGGTAACCTTCCCCACCAACAGAGGCACAACAGTCAATAATTTCCCATGATTTGGACCTCTCTTCAAGTACGCCAACCTCAATGATGATACAACATTGTATGGGGAATGGTAGCAACATGAGGGTTGCTTTGGGGTTTGAGGAAGCTTCCAGTGGTACGGTAGGCACAAATGTTAGCCATCAATATAACTATCTTTGCCCTAAGTGGTACCATAGACTATGAAGCTCAATTCAATTACAATTTGCAGTTCAATAGTGGATGGTAAACACTACCAAACCCTCATATACTTCCGGGAATTGATAGTAACCTCCAGCCAAACTAAAAACTAGAATTAATCCTGATTTGTCAGCGCAATTATGATCCCTGGATGGAATTGTGATGAAGGAAAGGAGGGTTTTCGTACTAAGATCTTATACACCTTGAGGATTTTCATCTGCAGATAGAGAAGTTGAACATAGAAGCTTCAACCTGAAATAGGGTTTTGATTTCAAAGATGAATAATGAATAATAATTTTTTTGAGCCCACTTCTTTTATAACTTCCCTGTTCCAATTTTACCCTAAAAATATTTAAAAATACTTTTATAAAATTTACTTTTCATCCACTTAATAATAATTACTTTTTGGCCCTCTTTAATAATAATAATAAGTGTTCTTTTTATGTTATAAAATAAAAGTGACTTGGGTCTTATCATTAATTTTTTCCATAATTAAATATTTCGAAAAGGAGACATGACAATCTACCCTTCCCAAAATTGCTTGTCCTCAAGCAATTGCAAGCTTAACTACTCAGACTCTCCCTGACCAACCATCTTTGTAATACCTGGATCCCAATTCATCCTTGGGAACTTGCAAGTCCAGATGGCCCAATTTGAGATTGCACCCTCAATACCTGCTACAGGGGCTTTTTGTTTGCAATTCTTGGTTGCCTCAGAGAATCTGAAACTGTACTGTAAATCAGAATTCATGAAGTCAAATTGATTGCCAAATTAATGTTGTAAATCATAATTCCATTTTCCTTGAGAATCACGACCTCCGTTGTTTATCATGTTCCTTTGTAGTGAAAGTGCTTAATGAAGCTTCAAATTCACTTGCAAATTGTTTGCTGCCCATACCTAAAACCTGGAACAACGATTTGTTTATCCGTTGAAATCTGACTTATGCAATTTCTCTTTCATGCATCTTGGGGTGGCTAACATGTTTGGACCCTGAATCTAAACGTATGAGGTGTTGGGTTCCTTCCCTTGGTTGTGATCCTAGGGACAAATAACTAAACACCATACTATACTTATTCAGAAAAATGTGAATATCAAAATGGTGTTTATCCAACTTACCATAAAATGAGAAGGTACAAATGCCTTCTAAAGCCAAGCATCTGGCTACTCCTGCTACTTGTCCTTTACGAAATGAACTTTCCATCCTCTTGGCTATGACAACTGTAAGGGGTCCATTTGCAATACGTTGGAGCATTACCTCTTTTCCTTCTGATTTGAACTTTAACGTTACAATATGATAATTATATGTGAATTCTCCAAGGGAATGTAACCACTACACCCCTAAAACCATGTCTGTTTCTTTTATGCTCACAACATAGAAGTCATCACGCACCCTGTGTTTGTCAAGTGTAATCTCCAACTGCTGAATTCTCTTGGTGCAAGGAATAGCAAAAGCATCGACAATAACATTTAACCCATCAAAGTCCTCTATTTTCAAACCACTTCTGGCTACCAGTCCCTCATCTATGAAGTTGTGGGTTGCCCCACTATCAATTAGCGCTATGAATTTATGACCATGCAAAACTCCACAAACTCTGAAAGGGTGATAGCTGGGTGCACAAAAAGTGCGACAAGTGTGTCTCCTAAGATAAGTGTGGCAATGGTGCCTCTTGAGCTATCTCCTTCCCTTTTTTTCAAGTTTCTTGGTCTTCTCACTTTAATTTCTAGTTCAAGTTCCTCTACTTCCGACTCATCATTTGATATCACCTCAATGTAATGTACCTGACCTTGTCCAAGACATCTGTGACAACGCTCCCATGGATACTTGCAAGAGAAGCACAATTTATTTATATTGAGCTCATTTCTAGTGTCTACATCTTTACTTGATCTCGGTGGCAACTTGTTATGCTGAGAAACTCCTTGCAGGAATGATTTTTTTTGCTGCCCAAAAGCTGATGTCTCTTGCTGCCCAAGAAGTGGTGTCCCTTGCTGCCCAACAAGTGGTGTCTTTGAAAAGAACTTGTTTTTGGGTGTTGAAGATTCCAAGTTTAAATCTCTTTTAATAGCTTCTTGCAAATACAAAGGGTCGAAGACTTTTACCAAAACCTTGAGTGGTTCAGTTAACCCTTCTACAAATAGTACAATAAGTCTCCTTTCTGTCACATCAGGAACCATAACTAATAATCTCTGGAATTTTGCAATATAGCTGTCCACAGTTCCGTACTGCGTAAGCTGAGCTAATTCCTTGAAGTGGATCTCAAGATCTTTTCTATCAAATCTCTTTGTCAATCTCTAGTTGAATTCTTCAAATGTGGAAATAGATCCGTGCCTTTGGGTGATCATACCATGATACCACCACTCATGTGCCACTCCTTCCAAGCGGAGGGTAACAAATTTGATTGCCTCTTTTTCATACATCGGATTCAGTGAAAGATAGGTGTCCAGTGTCTATAACCAATCCCTGATAGAACATTTATTGGATCCATCATAAGTTGGAATGGTAATCTTACCCAAACGCTACTGGATATCTCTATCAGGATGATCTAGGTGCAGTTCCTACAAATTTCTTCTTCCTCTCCTAGAACTGTTCTTAATTCTTAAATCACATCTCTTTTAAAGTCAATGCACCTTGTATTGCATGGATGAGTTCTGCATATTCCTCATGATATTTTGTAATGTCATTACCTATATGAGGTTGTTGAAACTCTACTTCTTTTGGTTGTTCGTCTCCTTGCAAAATTTTTACTTTGAAAGTTGTGGAAGGAGGGTGGATTGAGACCCGTTCATTGGTTGAGGAGCTTCCTTCACCTTGATTTGCTTTATTTGGGTTAATACCCTGTATAGCTCAGATTAGCTCTGACATGGATTCTTTCAAAGTCTTTTGGATTGGCTTTTCCAAATCCTTTTGACCTCCTCTGATTGTTTCATGTAAATAATTGATTTCATTTGAAGAAATCCTTTTTTCTCTATCACCCATGTTTTCTTCTTCTATCTCAGGTGGCTGGTCTTTTCTTCTTTCTCTTTGATAGTATCTTAATTCTCTTCCACTAAGCCCACTGGCATGCATGTGATATTAACATATGATTGCATACAAATGTTAGCTTTCCCAATAGGCTAGCAAGAGCAAGGCTTTGATACCATTGTAATGTCCCTTTCTGGGACTTTTATGAATTCTGATTTTATGTGAATTCTTTTAAATACTGGAACATCAACAAAATAATACTAAACAACACATACAACATGAGTATTGAATACCCAATTGAAATCTTTACTGAAATCTTTATTGTATTGAATGGAAAATACAAATGTTTACACAAATTGATGATCAATAGTAGAGAATCCTTTTATATGAGATGAAACCCTAGTTTATTATCAATATCCAACTAACATAACACTTATAAGAGCAGTGCTAGATAGTATAAATTATGACAGGGTTTGATGGCTGATTTTAATGTTATGACTGCTGTAGATGAAGGTACAACAGGGTGGACTTTGTAACAACGGTATATATTGAAACGGTAGCTCCAAGGTCACATATTGTTGTTTGAGATGAAACTCAGCCCACTATGTAAACCATCCCACCAATAGATGCACAACAGTCATAATTTCCCACGATCTGGACCTTTATTCAAGTACGGTAATGATGATACAACAATGCTTTATGGGAAACAATAGTAGCACGAGGGTTGCATTTGGGTTTGAGAAAGCTTTCAATGGTATGACATGTACAAATGTTAGTCACCAATATAACGATCTCTGCCTTGAGTGGTACGACAGACTATGAACCTCAATGCAATTACAATTTGTAGTGCAATAGTGGATGGTAAATGATACCAAACCCTCACATAATTCTGAGAATTGATAGTAACCTCCAACCAAACTGAAAATTGGATTTAATTCCAATTTGTCAACACAATTATGATCCCTAGATGGAATCACTATGAAGAAAATAAGGGTTTTCATCCTCAGATCCTATATACCTAGAGGGTTTTTGTCCTCAGATGGAGAAGTTGAACACATAAGCTCCAACTTGAAATAGGGTTTTGATTTCAAAGATGAATAATGAATAATAATTCTTTTCAACCCACTCCTTTTATAAATTTCCTTTTCCAATTTTACCTTAAAAGTATCTAATAATACTTTTAATAAAATATTACTTTTCATCTATTTAATAATAATTAATTTTCGGCTTTCTTTAATAATAATAATACATAAGTGTCGTTTTTATGTTATAAAATAAAAGTGTCTTAGGGTAACTTAAAGTATTATCATTAATTATTTTCATAATTAAATATTTCGAAAAGGGGACATGAGAGTATGCCATATCCAAAATGCATAGATTAATAAGATTTTTGTTCAAGTTCTATTGTTTTCTCTATTTAGAATCTTGTCCATGTTACTTCTACATGCACATATAACACAGCTAAATCCTCGTATATAGTGTTCCCCCTAGATCTCCTTGGATTTAGATCATTGGTATTAGAGCGTTCCATCTTCCATATGCCATCGAATGAGGCTAGTCCAAAGCTTGACATCAAACCACAAGATCCCTCAAATTATCTACCGTGTCATTTTAGTAAAAGTCCAAATGGCAAGAGACAATGAAGAACAAGATGAAGTCCACACAATGATAAAAAATGAGATTGCAAAGGCTCTTCAAGAAAAAAGACATTTTTGTTTAACTAATTCATTGAAGTCCTTGAATGGGGAGTTCCATCGGCTCACTCATCAGGGAAAGGTTTTGGTGGTTGAGCCCCCCCCATGTTTCAACTAAATTTAGACTTCCTTGTACTTGAGGGGAAACAAATGCAAATGCAATAGATAACTTGGTAGATCAGCTAGAGTCATATTTTTTCTATGGATGATTTTTCAAATGAGAAAAGATCAAGATTGTGCTTCTGAAAATTTCTTCACCCATCAAGAATTGATGGCAAGCCCATACACAATGGGAGAAAGACCAAACAAAAGAAGAATTTGAACCAACTTGGGAAACAACCAGGAAGCTTTCAAGGATGAATATTATCGTGAAGATGTCTATCTTGACTGCTACATTCAATGGCAACAACTACGACAAGGATATGACCAATCTGTCTAGGGCTACACTGATGCCTTCCATGAGTTGTATGCAGAACTTGGCTCCTTTGAGTCAAGAGCAACATAGAGTTCTCAACTACCACAATGGTCCACGACCATTCATTTAGTCCAAACTGAAGCTGGTAAAGATTAATATGATGGGAGAAGCTTATCACTATGCTACAAGCATTGAGAAAGAGTCAAAGATAAAGGGACAGTGGGGCATATCTTTTGTGCCAAAGAAAACACCTTCAGAAAAGTACAATTTGTCTATGACATGCAAATGGTGCGATAAACACAAAACCAGCAGTCACTTGGACTTAAGAGTTCCATGTGCATAAAAGCTTTCTTGTGTGTACAAAAGCAGAGAGTCCAAAAGTTCATCCATCTAGGGGAACAATAGACACAAACCCATAAGCTGCTTGTTTCAATGTAATAACTACACCGATAGCGTAAGACACTGAAGTAGAACTCCTAATCCATTTGCAGATGTGGGTGCAAGGGCAGCCACTTTTTTTTGATTGATGGTGGTAGTATGAGGAATCTCAGCTCTAAAGCAACTGTCAAGTGACTGAGTTTACCAACCATGCCTCATCTACGTCCTTACAATTTGGGATGGTTCAGTTCTTGCAATACCAAAGGTATACATATCATTCTCTAATGTCACCCCTCATATGCTATCCATCCTTTCAAAGTGGAGCTAGTTGTGATTGAGTGCCAATCGATGCTTGTCATATAATACTTGGGCATTCATACATGCATCGCCACTAGGGTGTGTACATAGCCAATCCTCGGAGTATCACCATTTCAGTGGGCAGTAAGAGATGCAAGAGTTGTGAAGTGATTCCATGCTTCAATCATGTTGTGTGAACTTCTGAGAGGATTGAGTCATATTCACCACATACACGAACACATCCTCAATTGGTAGAAACATATCATATTTTGGAAACCATGTACACTTGGGACTTGACGATGTTGGTATACATAGTTGTAATGGTGAGTCAAAACAATCACCAAGGCAAATGGTTCACCAAGATACATCTAGAAGCCAAGATGCCACACTTGGTTCCTAGACTTCACACAATCGGGATGATTGATTCTCAAGAAAGGGTGAATGATTCGAGCCCCACCGCGCTAGTTTGTGCTTTCACATTAAGTTCCTTGGCAATGTGCACAACTTTGTGCAACTTCACACTTCAAGCACCTTCGAGCATTCATGCACATTCCACGTAGTGCCATGATACATTCTGCACAACTTAGAAGACAATATTGTGGCATTCACCCAAAGCGGGGCGAAGCCATAATATGAGTCAAGGGGTTCTTCTTGCAAGGCCAAGGGGCATCACACTTGTGGGTGAGGCAATTCCCCATGACAAATTTTTTGATGATCAATTTTGAAGTTGTTCAACACAACTCTGTGATCAACGCAACATCACATTAGTGCATTTGACATAGCCTACACAACACTATGCCAATTTGCACTGTGCGTGCTGTTGGTATACAAAGTTAGTTTTACTGTTCAACCAACATTGATAAAATGGTTTTGTACTACATTCACTTTTGCATTACATGCACTTTCTTAGTGGAGGATAGTGGGATGGCCACTTAGTATTAAATAAGCCTATTATCTTGCTATAGAAGGAACTCATTAGGATAATACAAGAAAATGCACTTTTGTAGTCATTGGAGCTAGAGAGTGGTTATGCCATTGCTGTAACAACGGTTTGATTCCTGAATAATCAAATATTGAGAGACCTTTGCCCTACGGTTTTCCCTGGTACATTGCTAGATTTTCCACATAAATTTGTGTTTGTGCTCTTGATTTGTTTTTATTTCTTATTGTTTCTCTCTGTGTTTATATTTTTATGTACGCCTATTTTTCTAACAGTTGGTAAATAGTGGGGTGGCCACTTATTGTTGTCAACTTGGAGCTGCGCCCTGAATCGAAGACGTGCATGAAATGGCCAATCTTTTATCCGGTTGAAACAATGGGATCTTCTCACGAGGGTGGGTGCCTCAATGGTGACAAGAACCTCCAGAGAAGGCTGGTTCCTGTAAGATGTATCAATGAGGATCTCTACTCTACGCTGCGGACTACCATGGAAAGGGAGAAGGAAACTTTAAGGGAAAATCCTACCTAATAACGGTGATACACCAAAATATTGATCCACTCTACTTGGAACCTTGAACACTGAACAAACAAGGGAAAAGGAAGACCTTCGATTTCAATCAATCACTATGCATAAGTATTTCATGAGAAGGTTCGATCCAATGACCAAAACATGAGGGAAAACGATGGAGAGAGGTTTGATACAAGACACTTTGCAGCCACCTAACATCCACTTATAGCTTCAGCAAAAGACATAAAGAACACTTAACATGACCTGCATAATATGGTAAGCTAGCAACTAGGTACGAATCAGAATTTGGGAAGGGAGAGAAATCTACCACATGCAAATTGCTGAATGAATATACACTATGCCAGCACTTGAAATCTGAAAGTACAGTGCTTCTATTGATTGAAGAGGTTACACAACTCACCAATGGTAGAGTTTGGTCTTGCCAAGAGAGGGATAATTTAATCAAGGCTGAAAGCTTACTTATAGAGAATTACAAAAGCCAAAAGATTGGTTTTGAAGAATAGAAGAGGAAGATCAACTTAGATTAACTCAAGACTGACTTTGCCTTTCAATAAAATATGTTTTCCCTTTGTCTTTGCATGAAGCTCCTTGGCGCTAGAGGAAGTGGACTAGTCTTTGTTTATTGAAACGCCCACCTCTCTTTGCATGGAAATCCACGCCAATGTCAATTTTAGCTTCTTCATGAGCTGTTGGAACGTTTGGAAGTATGAGATGACAATAGTATGCATGAAATCCAATGCCAATGTCAATTTTAGAACTCTGACTTGATTCGTTGGAAGCCGAGTTGGAACGTTTGAAAGGCTGAATTGGACGAAGAGATTGTTCTCCTTTGCATGAAAAACTCCTAGTAGATGTGGTGTTTAACAATTAGTCAATTCTAAATCTGGAATGGTCAACTCGACGTCCAAATTTGGAACTCTGGTTGAGCTGTTGGAACGTTACGAGCTTGAGATGGACGAAAGTGCTTGCATGGACAACTGTCTTGCTGAGTGAGATAAATTTAGGTTGAATTTATTTCCTGACTATCTATTTTCTGTTTCCGTTTCTGTGCATGCGTTGCTCTTGGGTTTATTCCTGCGGACTTGTCTTTGGTCTTGTATTTTTCTTCAGATCTTTTGTTAGTCCACTTTCCTGCGGACAGTTTGTCCTTCTCTGCCTTCGGACTTAGCTCTTCGGACAAAAAGTCCGAGACTTATCCTTGGCCTTTTCTTTTCCTTCGGCTTTATTTCCCTGTTTATTTTCCGAAGTATTCCTTTGGACTTTTTTCTGAAGGATATCTTCCTTTGTAATTTTCTTTGCTTTGTTGGCTTCGGACTTTATTCTGTCGGGTGTTTTGTCTTTTGAACTCTCCGAATTTCATCCAACTTTTTGTCCGAAGGAATTCCTTCGGACAAAAAGTCCGAAGGTATTTTCTTTGTCTTTTTAGGCCACTGGCAGAATGCCCTTCGGAAAAATTGTAAAGGTATTGCCACCGACCAGGTGCCCTCCGCAAGGGCTTGTGTCCTTCCTCTGTGCCCTTTGGAAAAGTTGGAATGGTACTGTCACTGACCAAGTGCCTTCCGCAAGGGCTTGTGTCCTTCTGTAGCTTCTTGGAAAAATTGTAGGGCACCTGGGCTTTTTGTAGGGCACTCGGGTTTTTTGTAGGACACTCGGGTTTTTTGCAGGGGTCCTTATTCCTTTGGATTTTTTGGATTTTCTGACTTTTCCTCTCTCAAATTTCTTCAGACTTTTGTTCGAAGGAATTATTCCTCGGGCACTTTATTCTTTGGCAGACCTTTTGGGAGGCTGCGGGTTCTTTATTTACAAATTCTCTGAAGTATTCCTTCGGACAAAAAGTCCGAAGGAATTCCTTCGTATTTTTTCCCGAAGGATATCTGTTGTCTTCTCCTTACTCTTGGATTATTTCCTGCAGACTTATGTCCTTTGAACTTTTCTGAAGCTATGTAAAATCAAGCCTTCTTTACCCGAAGGAAATCTTGTTGTAGCCAAGGCTTTTGCAAATGAGTTATTTCAATTGTTCTACCTCTTACCCAATGTATTATTTCTTCCTTGGCTAGAGACGTGAACTTTCCGAATGGCAAGAGACAATCTGACCTGTGGAAGAATTGTCAACAGTTAGTCAGTATCAGACTAAAACTTGGTAATAAACCTAAAAAAAAGTCATGCAACGATTCAGGGCATGATTACAAAATTTGGACGGTAGATACATTTTATCTGTAATAAACTGATCCATTTGAGACTTCAATTCTACATTGGTGCTTTGTCTTAAGGGTTGATTTCTGCAGCCATTGCAGAAGCTCCATTCCTTGGCTCAGTTCTAGCCCACTGGTGCTGAGATTGTTTTGGAGCCTTTGGTTGAAAGATAGGGACATTTCAGTTGGTTGCTTGGGTTTCAATCATGGAGGATGTACTTGCATTTAGATAGTCATTGATCCTAGGGTCCTTTTACCCTAGCACTTTTTATTGTACTTGGATGTATTCTCGAGTCCCATTGACCTATTTTTGGTCATTTGTGGACATTAATATAATTTCTTTCTTTCTTTGTTGGCTACTCTGCTGGTCTCTACAGTCCCCTTCAGTGAACTTCTTAAGGGCTCATAGAGAAGAATTTGTTCAATATACTGGACAAGGAGTTGTTGCAGCTCCAAATTCTCTTGCAAAAGATACAATGCATTCTGCTTGTTGGGCCTATAGATCTGGTTGTGTTTGCAGTGAAGTGAGATTAACCACACATTCTCAAAAAGGAGGGGCAAAAACTCCATGCTCACTCAGTTTGTTCCTCTGACATCTAATATTCCAGTTAGTGTGTGAATGGCCTTTAACAGGGGCCTCATGTATCTTGGCCAACAAGGCTTTCCAGGAGCGCTTGTGGATTTATATTTAGGGAACATAGTTCAAAAACTCATACTCAGAGATTACTTGGCAGCCCAAAATTTTGACTTGTACTCAAGACTCAGGAGTTTCTTGGCAATTACTCGGTAACTTTATCGCCACTTCAAAAAAATAATTATATATAAATTCATAAAATAAACTTAAATAACATATAAAACATTGTTCAAGGACATGAGATATAAATGTAGAGAATGCAGAAGTATACTTCTATTAATTTTCAACCAAAAAGGAGTACAAAGTAAACACTAAATTGTATTTCATTTTTATGTTGGATTTCTTTCATATTCATCTATGCCTAAAACAAAATAATGAAAATGAATCCCTGTATGCTGTATGTTTTTCTTGAGGCTTGAAAAACCTAGTTAATCACTATGTATTCCTTGAGGCTTGAGGTTGAAATCCCTAGGCTTATACCACTGTCAATCACGATTCCTGAGTTACACTCTGAAAACCTAGCTCCATTGTCACAAATTACGATGACTATACTCGCAGAGAAAAATGCAGAAAACATGCAGTTTTTTTGGAATGAAATTGTTTTTTCATTTTAGCCTTTTTTTTCTTTCATTGGCCGAGTTGTAGCGATTTTGTTGGCAACTTTTGCTTAGTAATCATAGATATTACTCGGCAAAAATCGCCAATACTCACCAAAATTTCTCTCGCAATTTTCCTGCAGATTAATTGTTTTTCCTTCAACTCGCGATTAATCACCGAGGTTTGGCTATATTTAAATCTGTCAGGGACCTCTTTATCAGACATTGGGGGGTTGGGAGATTGGCTAATCGAGTGGCCAAAACCTTGATTGTTGACTGGCTGATGGATTGCAGCTTGATGCATTGCGTTGTCATTGAAATCACAATATCTGTAAGAAGATCTGGTAGCAGCTTGGGGAATGGCAGAGGGCTCTTTCTGTCTAGTTGAAGTGGGTGGGGAAGGTCTAGGATGGGGGGGGTCATTAGGCAGAGAAAAAAATATTGGAAACCTGCAAATCATCAAAGGTACAGTAGGGTAAAGAGGAGGTCGCTGCATTTGTGCAAGTTATTCCAAATTATTGGCATTATTGAGAGAGAAGCCTAAGGTACAAACCTGTAACCCACTTGGGAAAAGATACAAAGCCTGAGTGGTGTTCACCAATGTGGCAAGACATTATAGGTTTCCAATAGTCAGTTCATCCTCATCAATCCTTATCAATTTCTGACCGTGCTTCTGTTCCCATGAGATTTTGACAGATCTCCATTGTTTATTAGATGCCATTTGGCTTTGCTTTGTATGGCCTTTTCCGTAAACCTTAATGGAGTGTATTTCACCAATGTAGCAATTTCATTTTCTGGCATGTGTTGATACCCTTTAGTGAACTGAGCCTGGGACTTCTTAAAATCCCTATGGCTTGATATCCTTTAGTGAAATATCTAGAAGAATGATGGCGATGGGATTGCAGATATCACTTACAAGTCTTACAAGACCTTCCAAGCATGTGAGAATTATGATTTTAATCTCAAAACTTTGTTTTAACAAGTTGAGCAATTTACAACCTATGTCAAAGTCTTCTTTGATGAAGGGCACTGTAACAACTTAATTTTCTTAACCAGTTGCTAAACTTCAATGGCAGCTTTCTAATTCTGTACATGTAATACCTGTACCAATGATATATAATAAGACAATCACGTGGCAGCAGATACTTTCTATACTGCAGCTGTTCTTCAACTCTTATCAATGAATTCTGGAATTCCTTTTTGCAGAAATTCTTAGAGCATCGTCAACCTTTATGCAACTTTCAATATGCCAATTCTATGCTTGGAATATCTTTTAGAACATAATGTCCATGCATGCTCCAACATAACATTCTGACATTTCTCTTTGATTTTATATAAGCTTGTTGACATTATTTGATAAATACATCTTGTCCAATCTTCACTATGCAACTTCATTTTTTATATGTAGTTCTCTTATGTTTTGTTTGCTCAGCCTGATAGGAACATGTCACTTCATAACCCGTGCTTATCTCAAGTTCTTAATCTTTATAATTTCCTAATGCAAATTATACAGTTTATCTTATTTGTTCTTTCATTACGACTGAGAACTATTTTCTCTTCATGTACAAACTCAATGGGCCATATCCATGTGCTTTGGGCGTAGGTCAATTGGAAGGGTCTGGTTTACTCTCGAGCTTGGTCATGAGGTCAAAACCCAGGGGTACACAATTTGAACAATATAGAAATTAAAATGGAAAGAAATCCCCTTGTGGGCTAGCACAAGGTGGGTCTTACATGCCAAATTGTCATCTTGCTTGGCCATGACCTAACAAACAATCTTTACCTTTTTTTACATTGACTGATTTCCAAAATTCCAAATTAATTTCCACGTAGAATTTTATGCTTATATTGTTCCAAGATCTCAATTTTGCCTCTGTTCGTTCCAAGGTCTCAATTTTGCTTCTGCAGTAATCTTTCAACCAATGTCACGAGTCTGAACCTATGTTGTTTGGAAACAGAAACGGAAACGTTTCCAAAACACAGTAACACTGATTTTCAAAATCCCTTGATTTGGAAACGTCATGGAAATGTCCGTACAATATATATATATATATATATATATATATATATATATATATAATGCATAATTCTTATTTTTAATCTATAAAAGATAAAACATTTAAAAATATATGGTATGCATTCATTCTTTACTTCAAAGACAAAATGTTACATTCAAATCTAGAATAAATCATCTAGATTGCCCTCAAAATCATGAGTGCCACTCCCACTTTTTTTCAACTTTATCATTTACTGGGGCTTTCTCTCGCAGGGGCTTCCCAATGCATTGAATCTTCCAAAGTGCATGCCTTAAGGGGTGCACAGGGAATGCGATGAAATCATCTTGTGGCACTTTGCAAGAGATGTTCTCATACTATTCTATCATACCTACATCCCTTTATGCAGCATTCATACCTCCTATGATATCTCCGTGAAAACTTGAAACCCTGAAATGTGGCCAAGTCTGAAACCTTGAAACCCTGAAATCTGACTAAGTCTGAAATATGATAGGATCCTCCAAAACCTTGAATTTGCATTACAGCTCCTAGAGATCCGAAATGACTCTTGAACATCTTGAAAGTATATATATAGCTTAAAGTATAAGAATTATACTCAAGTGTTTATTTTATATATAAACTGTTTGGTTCAGGGTGGTTTTACATTTTTTTTAAAACTTTTTGTTGACTTCGACTTATTTTTTTCCGCCGGAATCCCTTGGAAATGCTGATATACATATATATATATATATATATATATCTAATCGTATAAGAATTATACTTAAGTGTTTATTTTATATATGAACTGTTTGGTTCAGGGTGGCTTTACATTTTTTTTTACTTTTTGTTGACTTTGACTTTTTTTTTTTTTTTTCTGCCGGAATCCCTTTGAAATGCCCGGGAATGGCCAGAAACACCCCGGAAACACTAGAGCGTTTCACAGAAACATCCCGGACATTTCTGGGATGTTTCCATAGTGGAAATTGGGGTGGTGGGAGAGTTGGGAGGAGGGGCGAGGAGAGAGGGGCGTTTCACTGAAACCCAGAGTCTGAACTAGACACTATTGCAACTCTTGATCATATGGTATGGATTTTTTTTTTTTCTTTTTATTGTTGTTGTTGTATTAGTTCTGAATTTCAACAGAGTTTGTTGTGTCTTTTGTTTGTGTGGTGTGTTCAGTATCGGCTATATATTTTAGCTTTATGTTAAATTCACTATCAATTTGATTTTTTTTTGGTTAAAATACATCTTCTATTACAAAAATAAATTAAAAGTTTACATAAATAAAGCAAAAGATTTACAAGGGGACTCTCCCTATAAAAGCAAAGAAAGCAAGTTCCGGGGCAAGTGGTTCGATGGGTAAAATGTCAACATCTTTGTGGAACCATTGTTATTAGCTCTGACAATCACAGCCAACTTTTACATGAAGAGTCTCAACTTCTCCACGGTGAGCAGAGAAGAATTGTCCTGAAGTAGATTTGGATTGTGATTTCTAGAAGAAGCTCATAGATGCTAAATGGCTTACTGCCAAACATTTTTGGCATTGCACTTAACCATCCATAAGTCTCCTAACTGAGCTCCTCGCCAAGGAGAAAGAGCAATAAAGAGGAATTAAAGTTCAGCCTGAAGCCAAACCCAATAACGACTTTAGCTGTGGGGCATCTCCAAAAGATGCGATCAACTTTCTTCTTTCATAAAATGCAAGAAGAGTCTGTGAGGACCACCTTGATCAACCTTGATTTAACAGCCAGTTCTTGATGAATCACGAGCCACCTCATCAAGACTTTGTGCTTGAAAGTTGTCATTGCAGTCCAAGTAGCTTGGCAATGCCTTTTCCATCAAACTTCCAGATTCTTGGGTTGCTATCCATTTTTCAAATGTGGGGCACGAGCTGTGGTATTTCTGGTTTAATATGATTAGGAGAAAATTTTAAACAGTATTTAATTGAGTGATAAATTTCCCCTTGTATGTTAGCAAGTGGTCCCATTGAAGGGGGGCTCCTAAATTTCTTAGTGGGTGCTGCAGGGTAATTTTAGAAGCATATGTAGAAAAGTGGTCTCATGGTGTAAAAATTCTGAGTGTGCAATTTTTTAGGAGATAATATTTGAAATTGTTATAATTTTATTTACAATACAAGTTTAAACAGAATTTTTCTATTCATAAATTGACTTTTGGTAAAATATCTTCCTACAAAATAGGAGCAGGTATGGGAAACTTCCAGCCCCTCCCCTTTTCCACCTGCTCAAACTGTCCCCCCCTAAAAACTTGCCCACTGAAAATATTATAAAATTTCCTGTTTCTATAACTTTCTTTTTTCATGGGTCACCCACTCACTAAAAATAGGAGCAGCAGCCCCCTCCATGGGACACCTGGCTTAGAATGGATAAGTGCAGAGAAAACTGATAATTTCCAATTTCATTAACAAAACAGCATTCAATGAACTCAGTGTGGAGTATGATCTAGCTTCGTCTGGTTAATCACTTAAGTTTTCATCAAGTCATGAATTGCAATGATCAAGGCATATGCTCCTTTATTAGTTCTGTCCATGTTTGAACCTGTTTATTAACAACTATTACTTCTGTGCAGGTATTGAAACAAAATATTGGACTACAATCACCTGCAGAAATAACATCTTGTGCAGGTTAGAAACACACTAACCAATAGAGGAAATGACAATGAGCAGTTGTATCTGTTGGTTCGTATAGTATAGAAGATAGAAGACCAGTTATTAGAAGGTCTGGATTTTGTTATGACAATTTATTCAAAGAATTCTTCTGTGTTTAAGAAAATTTCAAATTATATGCAATGTTGACCCTACAAATAATGAAACAAATTATTTCTTATGCATATGTTTGCTTTCCAAATGAGGACACTTAATGCTCAGTTCCATGCTATAGATCAGGAGAATATCATATCTCGTTATACCTGCTTGTATGCTGCAGAGATAACGTCTGAAAAGCTTGAATGGGGAAATCACAATCAGCTTTTAGAGATTTTGGAGAAATTTCCCGAAGGTTTTGATCTTATTCTTGGGGCTGATATTTATATCCATATTCTTTTTTAATTTTTACTTTTTAGACTATCTTTTTTATAAGTGAAAAGTTATAGCAAACACAGGAGAACCTATAAGTCCAAGGCTGTTTTCATGTTTCTGTTCTTTGTTTTTTAATTTATCAATCCAAAGGGACCCTTAACCAATGACAAGCTTTCAACAAGCCAGCATTCCTCTACTTTTTGACACAGTGGCGCAACTTCTACGATTTCGTCACAAAAGTTGCTGCAAATTTATGCTTGCATATGTTTCTCGGGCTAAGAGGCAAGTAAAGTTAATGACTAGTATTTAACACATTAGCTTTATATGCAGCTTTTCTTTCCCCTGGTTTTGCAGAAAAATACATTGTTCTTTCTTGGGAATAAATTTGGCTAATATTATTTATGCCATTACTTCTTTTATTTACTTCTCAGAGGGTTAAAATTACAATTAATTTTCGTGCATATGCCTTTGTCAATGGATGGTATTCTGTTTGTTTGTTCCTTAAATATCCATCAAAAACCTTTCTGGGAAATTATGCTGCAGAGGGATGTTAACCTGTTTGAAAAGATTTGAACTGCCTATGAACTTATAATTGAATGATGTAATCATTAATATGTAGTTCTGTCTACTGTTATCTGGTTGATGAATGATATGTTTCTACAAATTAGTTTGGGTTTAGATTTGTTTCCTTGGGTGTTTTATGAAAAGTTTGCAGTCACTAAACTAATTGCATGTTATATCATGTCAGAGCATTAGTTCTTGAGGAACCAACTTTTATTGATAGAAAAAGAGTTTCTCAGAAGGTTTCACAAAGGCCTCTTATTTCCATTGTGCTTTTCACTATGATCTAATGCAAACTCTGGCAGAAGGGGAAACATTATTGATCAACGTCATGGTTCTTCAAGCTTAATACCCTATCAGGCCTATTTGTAAATCTCGTAGTATGTCTCTATAATAGAGTTTGTTTCTTCAACTTCCTTTTATCATGTGTCTAAGATCTCCATTCTTGTGGACATGGTTTTCCGTTGTTGAAGAACATGTGTACCTTCAAGATAGGGATTCACATATGATCCTCTGTATAGGTTTTGGTGAAATCTTTCCCTATTCAAGAAGTTAGTACATTTTTATTACTATTTGAGATCCATCTTTCAACTTTTGGCATGGTTAATTCATCCTCCTCCAGAAAATGTTTCCAACTGGTCGTATTTACGAAGAAATGTTTTTTGAAAAAATGAGTTTATTTTCTAGATAGATTACTTTCACAATTCTTGATTTCCCTGAGAAGTTGGTTTATTAATGTTGACATTTTGGAGTGATTTACGATTCAACCACAGACCTTCCAAGCTCTTCTAGAAAGTGTGTCCATGGTCTTACTTTTACGGTCTTAGTCCCTGTTGACAATTCTTCCACAGGCCAAAAAATTGTCAACCTTACTATTCGGAAGACGGTCTTATGGGTACATGTTTGTCTTGTGAACCAGTTTCGGGTACTGAATAATGAAAAGGAAAAGGTTTTGCAAAGTTCAATCAATCCTAAATGCATACCTACGGCTACCCAAGGAGCCATCTATAGCAAGGTATCAGTGAAGGAATGAGCCTACAAGCCGGTAGGTTCGCTTATGAATGAAGGCGAGTGTTTTCTTTCAGACACCTATGGAATACAGGTTTGTTTTTCAGACTTACAATGACTACTCCCAAGTGTTTTCTTTCCAAAGTGTTGTCTTCTCAAAATTTTGTCGGGCTAAGAGATGGACAATTTCCTCGGACTTTTTGTCTGAGGGAAAAGATTTATCAAAGGACTTGGGAGAAGTCTGAGAGAATTCCAAAGGGGCAAATTTACAAAGTATTCAATTCCTTCGGACTTTTTGTCCAAAGGAATTAAGGAGACAAAAAGCCCGGGTGCCCTACAAAAAACCTGGGTGTCCTTCAATTCTTTCGAAAAGCCAGTTCCAGAGGAAGGACACAAGCCCTTGCGGAGGGCACTTGGTCGGCGACAGGACCTTTCAAACTTTCCCAAAGGGCACAAAGGAGGAACACAAGCCCTTGTGGAGGGCACTTGGTTGGTGGCAAGACCTTTGCATTTTTCCCGAAGGAGCTTCATGAAAAGACAAAGGAGACTAATTCCTTCGGACTTTTTGTCTGAAGGAATTCCTTCGGACAAAAAATCCGAAGAAATTCGGGACAAAAGAAAACCCGATGGAAAATACACAAAGGCAAAAGAGAAAACAAAATTGAAGGAATTCCTTCGGACTTTTTGTCTGAAGGATTAATTTGGAAAAATGCAAATAGATAAAGTCCGCACAAATCCGAAGGGACACAAAAGCCCGAGGGAAAGTCCGAAGGACACAAAAGCCCACGGGAAAGTGAGAAAACATAAGTTCAAAGGAAATGCAACCAAGAATAAATTCAGGGAAATTGGCGAGGAAAAAGTCCGAGGAAATCAAGAATAAGCCAAGACATAAATCTGACAGAAATTAAACCCAGGGGCAGACAATTTTTCCGCAGGAAATCCGCAAACAAACAAATGTTTGCAGAAAATAAAAGACCAAGGTGAAGTCAACGAAAAGCCAAGAAATAGAAAAACCACAAACAGGAAAGAGAAATGCATGCACAGGAAATAAGGAAACCGAGAACGGAAAGTCGGCGAACGATTCAGTCTAAATGTGTCTCTCATGCAAGCAGGAGCCATTTTTGGCGGATTGATAAGTTTCAGTTGACTATTTGTTTTGTTCATGGTTTGACTAGTTATTCTCATGCATCCGAAGGTCCAACTCAGCGTCAAGCTGAGTTTCTCAGTCTAAGTTTGGTGCTGTTTTCAGGCAAAAATGATTGTTTTCTTGATCTGACAGCTCAAGAGGAGTCTATTTTTGACAATTGACGTAATCTTCCATGCAAAGGAGAAGTTGACTTTCAACAGACCCACCGTCCATTTCTCAAACGCCAAGGAGCTTCATGCAAAGACAAAGGGAAAATATATTTTATTGGAAGGCAAAGTTGGTCTTGAGTTAATCTATGTTGATCTTCCTCTTCTATTTTTTTCAACGCCAATCTTTTGGCTTTTGTAATTCTCTATATTAATGTCTTTTCAGCCTTAGATTTTTTCATCCCTATTTTGGCAAGACCAGACTTTGCCATTGGTGAGTTGTGTAACCTCTTCAATCAATAGGACTGTACTTTCAAATTTAAAGTGTTGGCATAGTGTATATTCATTCAGCAATTTGCATATGTGGCAGATTTCTCTCCCTTCCCAAATTTTGATTCGTACCTAGTTGCTAGCTTATCATATTATGCAGGTCATGTTCAGTGTTCTATATGTCTTTTGCTGAAGCTGTAAGTGGATGTTAGGTGGCTGCAAAGTGTCTTGTATTAGACCTCTGTCCATCGTTTTCCCTTATGTTTTGGTCATTGGATCGAACCTTCTCGTGAAATATTTATGTATAGTGATCAATTGAAATTGAAGGTCTTCTTTTACCGTTGTTTCATTCAGTGTTCAAGGTTCCAAGTAGAGTGGATCAACGCTTTGGTGTATCACCGTTATTAGGTAGGATTTCCCTTTCAAGTTACCTTCTCCCTTTTCCATGGTAGATTTGCAGCACAGAGTAGAGATCCATTGATACATCTTACAGAAACCAGCCTTCTTTGGAGGTTCTCACCATTGAGGCACCCAACCTTGTGAGAATATCCCATTGTTTCAACCGGATAGAGGATTGGCCATTTCAGCCCGTTTTTGATTCAGGGTGCAGCTCCAGGTTGACAACAGTCCCTTAATATAATCCTTTAAATGTGTACAACATTGTGGGAGTTGAGCCATTGCCAAAATAATCTGCAATTGTCTGTTATGTTTTCAAGAGATGCTAACTCTCTGTGATCACTGTTTATAATGCATGCATAGCAGCTTTTTTACATTACTTGTTCCATTGGTCAAAGAATTATGAGTATTGATTGTGCTGGTGTATTGAAAAACATTGATGTTTCAGTTTTTAATCCGTCATCCTTGAGATTACTTATGGAAAGAAATGAAGGCCTAAAGTCTTTAACATCCAGCATGATTGCCCTTGGTACTAGAGGGCCCATGTGTGGTTTTGGGGCTTTGCGTACAATAGCAATAGCATTTAGAGTCTTCATGCTGAAATTCTTGGAGTTCCTTGGATATTGGTGTGGCCAGCCACGAATACATAACTTAGAAGGCATTTGGATGACTTTCTTGAAGACTTGTGGGCAGTAATTTTTTATATAAGAAAATATAATTAATGGATGTTGCTTAAAGAGAATAAAGCATGGTTAATTACCTTTAGGGAAAAGTTGGAAGAGACAGATTCAATATAAGTACTTAGAAGTCGGTCCCCATGTCAGCATGCAGCCTGGTCAAATCTTACTAATCACTTAAGTAGATCTCTTAACACTATTTGTTCTTAGATATAAATTTCAGGCACTCTAGCTTAGTACCTTGTAACAGTTTTTAGCTTTGAGAGATCCAACAGTGTCTAAAATGGCTTCAAAATGTGAAACTTTAAGTCTAAATTCAATCCCCCCACTGCATTCACACACAGTGCCAGCGTATAATCATGTTGCATGATGATGAGCCCATATCGACAATAAATATTATTCTTGCCGGATTTATTTCTATCATACTTCAGTCCTAATTTGTATTTGTGCTCTAGATGATTGTGAGTAGCATTTGCCCAAGTAAAATAGGGATCTGAAAGATCATTAAGCGATGTGCAATATTGTTTTTGCAGCATTGACACCATGGTTGCAGCTGAAGCCAAGAGACATGCCCTCAATGTGCATGAAATTCCTGGATCTCGAGCAATGGTTGCTGGTGGAACCCTTGAAGGAGTAATTTTTGATTTTGTTTTGTGTTAAAAAAGATCAACTAACAGATTTTGAAGTGATGGAGTTTGATTTTAACTAGTGATAGTGGTTTCACTTTTCCTAGATGGTACTACAGGTGTTTGATAAAATATTTTTTGTGTATTCTACATGTATATGGAACACAATGCTTCAAATCACGGTTGTGAATTTTCAATTTCAATTTTTTGTTCATGAGGTATCCTTAGAAAGACTTGTAATGTTGGGTACAAATATAGGGCCAAGATGACTTGTCCCTTCAAATTTGAATTTATAACGTTTGGCTTAACACAGATAAATTTGGCACTTCCTTTCTTCCTCTCTTTTGTACATTTGCTTGAGTGTTGAGGCTTGGGGTGTTTCTTATGTAAGTTCTAGAGGTATTTGTACAACTCTAGCTCAATACACACCAATTGAATGTGAAAACAATGATATAGCTACCTAGATTTACTCTTGTTCCTTCCACCCTAGCTAAGATGCCCTATGGTATGACGTTAGTGATGGTCCTATAAAGATTGTATTTTTTTTTTTTTTTGGATGCATAAACAGGGTTTAAGGGTCTCCCACCCCCATTATTATATTAATATCGAAGAAACTTTACATTGGGAGTCATTGAAGCATTCCCAAGATTAGTAGGATCTACCAATGGGACCACAACAAGCAACCATAGGTTTTGAAACCAATAGGCTCTATGAGCATCTCTTAACAAAAAAACAGACACATTATCGATTACCCCTTAGAAGAGACATCAAGGAAACCGTACAAAGACCCAGAGAGATCCAACTTCAACCCAAAATAAACCACTAGGAACTGAAATTTACCTTTGAACAAAGACCATAGGAATAGCATTAGATGGCCACAACCGTTCTGGTGTCCATCTCTGAATCTAGAATACATACCTTGACCTTCGGTTCCCCTACTATATTGCCAGAAGCAAGAGCACCATCAACAATTTTGACCAGCGTCCTTGCTACCAAAGTCTCCAAGTGTGTTGCCTTTTTCTCCATTAGGTGATGCGTCGAGAGGACTGGTTTTAACAATGAAGCCAAGCCAACATTGACAATTGCCTTTGCTGCCCCAGCCAAACTCTTTCCTACAACCAGTCCCTGTTGCATTTCCGCTACTACACCAATCAACTGGATAAACCTTGGTTCAAGCACCTGAAATCATGCCATGGACATTAGTCCCCTCACCTCTTGACCTGCAATTGGAAGGTCGTCTGAGACAAAGTTGTTAATGGAATCCACTACTATAACCAATTCTCCCCGATGTTTCATTTTGACAAACATTATGGCCACTAGAAGAACCTTTGCCTTGTTGGGGAGTAGTGCAAGGAGATTTGTTACGAACATTGATGCTACATTCAAATTCAACCTTGATCTTATCTCAGTCTCAAGATAATGAACCCCCAAGATGTCTTTTATGGCCTTCAAAGCCTCTCCTTTCATCCTTTTGCCAACCCCTTAAAACCCTTGGCCCATTAACAGGGGTTGACAAGTGAAACTTCCAATTTTTCAAAGTGATGATATCTTGTGAAGACACTTCATTTCGAGAAATGGTTGCTTGGGTCATTAGGAGCTCTGAGACAGCGACCTCAATTCTATTGATTACAGAGTCCACAAAGGAGTTCATCCCTTTGAAGATGTGAAAGTTCCTTTCTTTCCAAACATGCCAAATCAGATTCGCTATGCTGACTACCCGGATTTGTGAGAACACATCTTCCCGACTTGGAGAAGGCCACATCATAAAAGCTTGAAGACGAGAAATTGGGGTTACCCAAGGCCATTCCAATTTATGTCTCAACCAATTCCAACATGCATTTGCAAATGGGCATCAGAGGAGTAGATTATCAATGTTTTATTTGACGTCTTTATGTAAAACGTAGCAAGATGGACCCACAAACCTAATTTTGCTTAGTCCGTCTTGTGTCAAAATCCTTCATTGGATCAATAGCTAGGCAAAGTCTCATGCCTTTGGAAGACTTGTCTTATTTCAACATGAGGAAGCTGACCATGGGTACTCTGGTGGGGCCAAGCAAGACAATTTGTAACCTAAGTTGACCACGTAACTTTTTTATTTTGCCCTTGTCCATCGCAACTTGTCTCTTCTTGAGCTTTGGTTGATGGTTTGAAGCTTAAGGAGTGTTGAGAGTTTTGCTACCTATTCTTGGTGAAGGTCTACAAAGCTGAAATATTTAAGAGTGCCAAGCTTTGAAGCCTTGGTCTATATGAACACTCATATTTTACCCTACAACCCTACCGAATTGTCAATATGGATTTTGCTTCCATGAGGTCTTCATCTTCAACCAAGGGAGTGTGGCCATTCCACAAATTCTCCCAGAAATTGGCATCTTCTCCAGAACTGATTTCCCATGATAAGTGATTCAAGATGATAGGTCTACACAGTTGCATGAAATTGCATCATGAAATTCCATAAGTGAGATTTTGAGGGCTAGTCAATAATAGTTAGGATTTTGTTTGCCTCCAAAGAATCCAAATATTTTGCATGAAGGAGGTGGCACCATTTGGAATTAGGGTGTGAATACATGCCCTAAACCAAATTTCCCTGCAAAGCTTTGTTTTGATGGGCCAAATGTCAAATCCCAGCATCACCTCAAGATTTTGAAGAGCAAACTTTGTCCCAACTCAAGTGAGGTATCTTCCTCTTCTCGTTTGTTCTTTGCCAAAGAAAATCCCTCATGATCTTGTTTAGTTTTGCAATTACACTAGCAGGGACTTTGAGAGAGGTCATCATATAGACGAGAAAAAAAAAACACAACAAATTTAACAAGAGGGATACGACTTGTAAGAGTTAGCCATTACCTTTCTAGGTAATTAACCGAGCTTGAAAAGAGTATTAGTTTTTGTCGACGAGAGTTCTTACCTTCTCCTTCAAATAGAGGTATACATAGATATTTCCCTTGGAAAGTTTATTTTGAAGTCAAGAGTTACAACAATTTTGCCCTGGTCCACTTGGGGGGTGTTAGAGAAGAATACCTTTGATTTGGAGTCATTTATTAGTTGTTTGGAAGTCATGGATTACATAACAAACTAGCCACCCCAAAAACTCTCCTATTCAAAAAATTAAGTACATATATTTTTTTATATATTTTAATTTTACATTTAGTGTTTGTTTTGTTGTGTTTCAATAATAATTCTGAATCGGAAAATATTTCTGATAACTGCATCTTAACTCAAATATTAAATTTAAGATGTGAAGTTCAATGATAAGTCGACCATTTAAAAAGAAAACTAACCCTTCATCTTTTAAAAGAATGTAAATACAAAATAAAACCAAACAAAACAAACCTAAACTTAAAAAATACCCTACTCATGGTAGATGTGCACCAAAATCCTAGAGCCAATGCGGATTCATAGAAGGAAAACACCGATATATTGCAACAATTTATTTTTTAATGAAAAAATCAATATTGAAAATACTTGGATTTGTTTTTTGATTGGATTTGCTTTTTAATGTAGATTGTTGTAGCAAGATATCAATCAACTCTATTTGTATTTTAGGTATTTCTCCTCGTTCGTTTATTTCTCGGATGCATTTCATTTTTTGATTTTCGATCAAAACTTTCAACGAATTTTTTGATAGTCACCATTCATTTTCTAACCATTTTTTTAATATGAGTTTGTACAGATTTATTTAATTTTTTGCAACAGTGCAATCTAGTATTGTTTTCCTTTGAGAAATTTTTCTTTAGTTTTATATTCCTTTATATTCTTTTTTGGTTTGGAAAAAAAAGATCAATGAGTTTGTTTTTAACTTAATTTTTAATGTGATGCTCTTAGAATCTTTGTGATTAGTCATGGACATTCAATTTGGTGTAGAATGTTATGACAATAATTGTAATAGAGTTGAAGGTAGTGCGATTCCAGATGATGCTACTTTTTTGAGAGTTTTATCAAACGCGAAAGAAATTTATGACAATCAATTTTCCATTTGTGGGTATTAATGAGATTGAAGATGTTACTTTTTTTAAATATTTGCAATGACGAAAGAAGTCAAGAATCTCATTAGTAGATTCTAAAGCTTCTTTTGACAATAATTGTGCAATCTCCTTAGGGGATGATTTACAAATTGAAGGAAATGAGAAGTCCATGTTGTACCATCTTAGTGCTCATCACACCAACTAATATGTCAAGGGGTTTGTACCAACATTTGATATTGTTGCTCTTCTTAAAAATGACGAATATGGTTCACAAGATATAGTTATTTGTAAAGTTATTCACGAGTTTCACACATGAAATCTTGAATTGACATAATTGGACTATTCTGACAATGATCTTAATCTTTACATCCTTGGTACAGATGATTCATGGATGGAGAGTATGTACAAAATTTTGTTGGTATGCAGATGAAGAGGGAAAGCTTATACTACCCTTAAGTTAAATTTGAGGGTTAAAAAAGGCCTCTTAAGAAATCCTTAAAAAGGTGATGATGTTTCATATTTATTAAAATATTAAAATCAAAAAATATTTAACCCATAATTAACTACATGACTAATGAGTCATATTATTTGAATTAAATAGTAGAAACATCTATCAATCACTTAAAAGATGCTCTTCATATTTTATGTAATTTTTTTAAATTTAAATATGAAACTATTTTTTATTTAATTAAATTTCAATTATTTATTAAAAAAAAATAGAAATCACATAAATAAATTATATAATCAAATTAATACCCAGTTAATATGAAACTCCAAATTAATGTCATATGAATAAATTAGATAACTAAATTAATATCAATTTAATATGAAACTATAACTGAATTACATACCGAATGCAATACCGATATATTTCTCCACCTACATGTAATACCGAATTTCACTTGGAGTAAAAATTTGCAATTACACTTCTCGGCCAAAAATCCCCACATACATTATGCTTAAATTAATATTTACAATCTATTAAATGACAAATATTCAGAAATCATTATTTTTTTACCTTTACAACAACTAATATATTTGATTCTTTTTCCAAGTTTTTAGCGGGCACGACTCCATTATATGAATATGAATTGCATTGCATTGGTTAATATCACATTCCTTGTTTAATGAATAACATTCCCCATATCACATAAATAAGATTAATATGAAACTCCAACATGTATATGTTAATTAGTAATTACATGGGACAATTTAACTTTTAGATTAAGTGTATATGAATTATATCGGTTAATAGTTTTTAGAGAGAGAGAGAGTTGAATAGTGATATTTATTTATTAATTAATTATTAACTATTTAATATATTAACCATTAATTATTGCTATTTAATATTATATATGTTATTTTAATTATTATTTTAAATGTTTAATATATTAAAAATTAACTTTCATTATTCAACACTATATATATATAATTAATTATACTGAAAGTGTTATTACAATAGCATTTGGCGGAGGTGGTTAGGTGCTATAATGGTATGAGAATGATAATATTTAATTATTTGAAAGTTGACATTATAAAATAAAAATAAAATAATTTAATTATATTAAATCGGACATGATTGAATAAAAAAATAAAATAACATCAAAGTTTAAAAAAACAAAAAAATAATAAATATAAATAAATTCAAACAAAAATATAAAATAAAAATTAAAGAAGAATAAAAAACGAGTAAATTGAATTGTATAACTTTCTTATTACTTTTAGTGTGAAATTGATTCCCACTTGATTGGTTACATTATATTACAATATCATAATTAACAAATAAATAATCATATTACCACATCATATTTATTAATAATCATAACAATAAATTTGTAAAAATAAAATGATTTTTGAATATAACTGTGTGCATAGTTTTTGATCTAAAACTACACACAATTATATCCAAAAATCATCTTGCTTATTTGTGAGGACTGTGAAAACATCAAAACTTTTATTTGTGAAAAAATATTACAATATATCATATTACCACATCATTTTTATTATCACATAATATTTACTAATAATTATAACAATGAAATTGTAAAAATAAATTATCATATCATAATAAATAAATAAATAATATATAACTAATTTATAGGCAATATATAAATTTTACAACATTTTACTTATAAATAATATTATCACATCATAATAATTAATATATATGAATTTTACCACATCATGTTTATAAATAATCATATCAATGAAATTGAAAAAATAATTAATATATAAATAACATATATGTATTTTATTACATCATATTTATAAGTAGTTATATCATAACAATGAATTCTAAAAATAAATTATCATACAAAATATTACCATATCATAATATATTAAATAGATCATATATCAATAAAATCATAATTAATTAATTTATCATAAAAAATATCAACACACACACACACACATATATGTAGTGATATTTTTTATGATAAATTAATTAATTATGATTATATTGGTATATGATCTATTTAATATATTATGATATGGTAATATTTTGTATGATAATTTATTTTTAGAATTCATTGTTATGAATAATCATAATTAATTAATTTATCATAAAAAATATCACTACATAACTATATATATATATATATCATAATTAATTTATAAATAATATACATTTTATTGTAATATATTTATAAATAATCACAATTTTTTTTTAAAAATAAATTATCATAAAAAATATTACCACACAATAATTAATAAATAAATAATATATAGATAATCATAATTAATTTATAGGTTATATATATATATTACCACATAATATTTATGAATAATTATAATAATAAAATTGTAAAAATAAATTATCATAAAAAATATTACCACATGATAATAAATAAATAGATAATATATAGATAATTATAATTAAATTATAGGTAATATATAAATTTTATGGCAACATATTTACAAATAATTATACTAATAAAATTTTAAAAATAAATTATCATAATAAATAACTAAATAATATACATATAATCATAAATAATTTATAAGTAATATATAGATTTTATCATCTAATAAATAAATACCATGTTGCTCTCTGTTCCCTATTTTATTAAGTATTTTTATAAACAATAAATATTTTTTACTTTAGATGGTAACAAGTGTTACTAGCATACATATTTTATATAAATTTTTATAAAATATATCGATAGATATCATTCTTGAGGTACTCACAATTCAATACGATATAAGTGCATCGAGAATGATATCTATCAATGTATTTTACATAGATTTATCTAAGATATGTATGCTAGTTATAACTATAACTATCACTATTCAACACTATATATATTAATTAGTTGACTATAACTATAACGCATTGAATAACAATAATAATGCTGAATAGTAATAATACACATACACATAAATAACTAAGTATAACTATAACTATCACTATTCAATACTATATATATTAATTAGTTAACTATCACAAGTATTGAATAGTGATAGTGTTGAATAGTAATAGTTAACTCTCTCTCTCTCTATATATATATATGTAAAGTGATAATTAATTATTAATATATTAAATAGTTCATAATTAATAATTAATAATTAATAATCAAAGTGATATTATTTTATTGAATAGTGACAAATAACTATTAATATATTAAATAGTTAATAGTTAAAGTGATATAATTTTATTGAATAACGACAATTAACTATTAATATATTAAATAGTTAAAGTGACTTTTGTGTGTGTGTCCCTCCTATTTTAATTATTAATTTAAATGTTGAATAATCATTTTAACTTTATATCTATTAAATGTATATATACTTTAACCATCACTTTAAATGTTTAACATATTAACAATTTAATATATTAATAATTAACCATTGCTATTAAACACTTTATATATAGTGTTTAATATATAAAATGTTGAATAGTGATAATTAATTATTAATATCTTAGATAGTTAATATTTAAAAATTTAAAACGATGGTTAAAGTATACATACTTTTGATAAATGTAAAGTTAAAATGATTATTTAACATTTAAAATAATAGTTAAAGTGTTTTATTTATATTAAATAATTAATAATTAACTATCACTATCAAATATATATATTTAAATTTGTTTATTAAAATATATGTATTAATTATTAACTATACTAATAATTAATTATCACTATTCAACACTTCATATATATATATAAAATATATATATATATCTGATTTTAAAATTAATTTATTAATATATATATATTAACTATTGACTACTTAATATATTAATAGTTAACTATCATTATTATATATATATATATATATATATATATATATTATTAATTTTTAATTTTATTGGAAAAGCTCATAAATTACTCGAGGGTGTATATTTGTACTCACATGATGTTTTACATGAAGCAGGGTTACTGATACCGACTAAAAGCATTGACAATATGATATTGTGTTTATTTTATACTATATTTTATTTTATATTTCATAATATGTGATTTATCACTGAGTTTGATGTATTAATCATATCAATGAATTGTTTAATATTATATGCATTATTTGTCAGTGTAGGTTCTATTGATGTTGTTTTTAATCGTTAACTCTATTAGAATTTGGGGTCCAACCAATTGGATTAGGGAACCATTATATTGCCATTATTCACTATCATTGATGAAAATCACACAGTTTTTTGCTTTTTGTAATGAAAGGTGATAATGATGTCATCATTGCTAGATTAGATGCTTTTACAAAATACGTTATGCATAATGCATTACCTTCATACCTCTTATTATTGCAACCTCATCGAGTGCATCATCACAATATTCACCTTTTAACAAACAAAGTTTCAACCACCTCAATTGCTGCAACATGATTCGCAGTGAAACTTTTATGGAAATACCTTGTTCAAATGAAAGTTTCATAGTTACCTATAAACTTATTGTTATGCATTCTATGCCATCGAGTATGGTTAAGCGTAGTAGCTCACTAAAGTTCACTTTGAAAGGTTACACAAATTTAAAAGAAGCAATTTTCTATATGTGGCCAATGTTCCTTGATAGATTTCATGCAACTAAAGGTTCCATTGATTAGACCCAACCTCCTGACAAATGGCATGTGTGACCAACATTCAGATTTCAATATCTTCATAAGAGTGCATCTTCATGTTATTATGTACTTTTATTAGGATGTACATCAATTGGACCCGACCTATAGTTGTTATGGACTAGACATGAGGATTGGTGCCCCCCATTTAGAGTTGTAATGAAAGTATTTAATACCAGATGAATTCATACATAATTTTTTGTTTTGAACTATTTTTTACGAAATTTGTCATGCGAAATGGAGCTCCTAATTTGTCATATTCCCTTGTAAAGCAATTTTGAAATCCCCTATTTATAAAACATGTTTTGTGTTGAAGATTTTTTGACTACTAGTTGTATCTAGATTTATTTTACTTTATAGTTATTATTGATTTTGTAAATAAGTTTGTTCATATCGATTCTACAAGTATGTTTTGTTAACATTGCAAAAAAAATATTTATTTTTAAAAAGAAGCTTATTATAATTTCAAACTCAACTCTATGTAGATCAAAAATAGAGCATTATGCCATGCTTTCAAATATTAGAGTTCATCATCTAATCACTAAATACTTAAATGAAGTAGCCCTAAATCAACTTTGTGACAATGATCATGACCAACAACTGGAGACTATATATGTATATACATATTTACATGAATTATAAGATTTAGAATACCAAATATTTGTCATTCATGATTCAATAGAATTGACTTAGTCTCAAAATGGATCATAGTAGTAATAGAATTATGTCATTAACAAAGCATTAAAATGAATATATATTAATATTCCCTATTAATATGTGAATGATACCCTTAATTATGTACTCGATTGACCTTACATTCCATGATGGCCTGCTTCACTATAGTGTGCATCCCTCATTGCATGCCTGCCAAGAATCTTTTTCATTAGTTCCATTTTTAGAACTTTTTCAGCACCACTGGTTCTTTTGCTTTTCAATTGTCAATTTTTATACTTAAGTGTTTCACTTAAAACACATCTGTCAATATTAATGGTTGAATTCTCTAAAGTGTTCAACATATGTGTTATCACTACTTCTCTTTCTTGGCTTTGTTGTTCCAACTCTACTATCTTTTTAATCTTTTTTAAAATAAATATTTTCAATCCATCTAATATTTAGTTTTTTTCTAAGTAGTTCATCCCTGCATGCCACTGAGTCATTAATATTCAATTGTAGGCTTGGCAATGGTTTTTCCAATATATAATACTTGTTTTCACACACCTTCATAAATAAAATATTATTAGCTATAAAAGTTACATATTCTTCTAACTTTATTATTTTTTGTTGCAACTAAATTTGTGTATTGTACAGTCCATTTTCTAGCCTTTTGACATGATTTTTTTTTGTTTTAGACAATTCTCGAGAGAAGAATTTTCTTCTCCCTAAAATTTTACTCATGCTTACAATTTGATAGTATTTTATTCCAATTCAATCATTTTTTCTTGCATGTTTCTATCGTAGTGTCTTTTTCTTGTATACATTTTGTAAGAGAAATTTTCTAAGTCTTCCAACTCTTAATTCACACTAAAGACTACTCAATATGTTCGTTGTTGCTTCAATATTTTGAGTTGACCCTTCATTTATATTTTTTCACGATCTATTAAAAGCTACATGACACATGGGTGTATTATCTCCTCATAGCCACCATTTTTGCATTCTTTCAAAATTTGTTTTATGTCCTAGGAAAGTAGCTTGCATAATTTACTTTATGATTTTTTTTTAATAGTACACAATACTAGAATGATATTTGTATAAAATACATTAGGATGTTTATTTTGAAAAACATAACTTCTTACCATATTAGTAGTCTCATGCCATGGAGAGCATAGCTTTCCACTAAAACAACCTTGAACTGGTGTTATTTCCTTTGCTTCCTCCATGGTATCAAAAACCTCATAAATTACCTGCATGAATTGATTTTTATTAACCCTTATAAAATTTATACGTATATTGTCCTTGTTATCGGGTAAATTTTCCCCTCCATCTTATTATCTATAGAGTCTTACTTTTCAATGGGGATATAATTTTATACAAACTGGTGCACCTCATTTTCATTGGCATCCACAAGCATCATGCAAAAGTTGTATAAACCAACACTAATAAACACAACCTTCTATTCTTTAGGATTATGAATTAGTGCTCTGCCATCTTCTTCCTTTTTGATTGCAAGTATCCCTTTTTTCTTTTTTCCAATGCTTCTTTCATTCATCACCTGCACTACTTAGGCACTTTCCTCCACTTGCTTATTCTTCCCCTTCCCTCTTCCCATTGATTAGATTATCTACGCAATAAAGTCTTTGGTATCACAATGATATGTCTGGCGTTTACTTAATAGTTTGTTATTCATATTTATATTACCTTCATGTGAGAAGATATATTAATATACAGTTTATTTTAGGATATACCGTACAAATTACATTTTGTACCCTTTTATTCACAAATTATATAATATTTACTCATGTATAATTTAATTTAAGTAGGATACATACCCGCTTGAATGTATCAAATAAAAATGCATTTGCTTATCAGTGAATATATTATTCTTTGATAGGCAAATATATGGGTTATCCAATACATTTTAGTACAATCATATAATTATGTGTTCACCTCTGATGAGCAATACAAATATTAGCATGTAGGTGAATATATGCATTATAATAATTAAGTATTACCATGGTTCCAACATGTATTCATCTACTAGTTAATAATACAAATATTAGTTGATAGGTGAATACATAAGTAATTTGATTAATAATGATTATGTGGTTTTAAGTCATAGCTAATAATCAATTAATGATGTCATCATTCGAGTCATTTACTCATCATGAGTAATAAATAAAGAATGTATCCATTGAGAGAGAGTATTTCCATAATCCATAAAGTAAGAGTAGATGTTTATGGCATAAATTGTGTGCTAAATTTTTAAATCCATTATCATTATCATGTTGTAGCCATTGTCATGAAGCCATTGCAGTGAAAGATTGAATCATGTTGAAACAATGCCATCAAAAGGGTTTAGGGCTGGCTGTAGGCAACAAAAGAGGCAAGGAAAGTTAGTTGGCATCGAGGAAGAAAATGTCAAAAGTCCACTAGACATGTAACTTGTTGTTGACACCCATTAGGAGCCTAAGAAGCCACCAATTTCATGGAAATGGCAAGATTTTTATATGCTTCATGTTGCAAGTACTAGAGGAAATATTCTATACTTTCAACTCTGACTACTGCTGGAGTTACCTAATTCATAAGCATGCTGATTTGCATCTTCGATGATGACCAACTGAAGTTGATGGTGGACAATTACTTGATGGATCATGCTACAGTAAAATATGAAGGTATTACTTTGTAACCTACCCCTTATTTGTTTAATAAGGTATTTGGTTTACCTATTAGTGGAAATGACATTATGGAGGTCCATGTGGGTCCCTTTACTAGGAAAAAGTTTAGGTTAAAATATTAAGATAAGGGATATACTATTGAGTGTTAACAAAGTAATACTGTAAATTTTTTTTCCTGAATTTGCACTTTTAAGATTATTTTTGACTGAAATGAATACATAAATTTTCATGTCGATATTTGTCTATGTTGTCAAAATTATGAAAGGGGAAAAGTTAAACTAGGTAAATTATGTTTGTAAAATATTCATTCAAGAATTGAATAAAAAATATCACCAAAGGCATGATATTTTTATTTGTTCTTTTTATGCAATAGTTTTAAACTATTTACTTTAGTATAATTTGATGGAGAGAGAGAAAAGACTATAATACCTTCAATGTTCAGGTTGAAAGAGAATGTGTGTATGCGTACAAATGAATAGTTAAAGAAAAAGTTTGATGCAAGGAGTTTGAGAAGGTTAAATAAAATTATTATTGTTAATATAAAGGATGAAGGTGAAATTTCACCTTCAGATGAACTATTAGTACAACATAGGAAAATATTTACTGAAAAAATAGAAAATAGCTTTGGAAGATGTTTCTTCAGAGAATGAAGAGGAGGTTATTGACAAGGAGAAATAAGAAAATGAATGTTGTCTTTTTGATGATGAAGTAGATGTAGAGTTTTCCACACATTTGGTAGGTTCCTTGGGAGAAGCAGGTATTCAAACTATGAGTGGTGATGAAGATCTTTGTCATGACATTTTAGATGATTTGGGTATCTTTTCAATTTTTGATTTGCTAAAGGATGTAAACATTCCTATCCAAACAATGCACATAAAGCAAGATCAAGATTTTTCATGCAATGAAATGCCACCTATTTCAGTGAATCTAAAGGGAAATAACACATTGTTGATTTAGAGATTAATGAATGTCAAGATTTGGAGGAACAAAATCTGGTTATAACTGAAAATAGAGCATTCATTAAATTTAAGTATTGAAATGTAAATATTGATGCCGATTATAGCCTAGATATGTTGGGAACCCATACAGATGAAATAGTGAATAATGCTCTGAGGTTGAAACATGTCATTCATGATTTGAAGATTGATCATGTGAAAGTAAAAATAATAATTTATTAGTTGATTTTGTCCACCTTGATTGTGATGAGAGTTATGAAACATTTAAAGTTATAAATAATAGATGTGGGGGGTTTAGTGTATACCAAAAAGTGTTTACTATTCCTGCTTTATAATAGAGTGATCACATCATGCTTGTAGGAAAATAATCGAATGACTCAATCATGTTTATCCAAAATTTGTACATGGAAGACATGTTGTATAACTATTATTCTATTATTATTGTTGAGATCCTAAAAAATGTTGAGAAGGAGAAACAAGAGTTGAAGAAAACAAATGAAGAGTTGAAGATAAATAATATTGATTTGAGAAAAAAAGCATTGAAAAAAGGGTTTCAGATCATTCTAATGTGATAGAAAGGGCCACTTTAAGTGTCACATCTTACAAGAGTTTGAATGCAAAATTGTTAACTTTAGTTAAAAATTTCACAAATACACTAACATTACAAGAAAAAACTATAAAAAATATGGAGAAAGTTGAATGGTTAAAGGGAAATCATAAGGTTGATGTAAGTATATTTGATCTTGCACTAATTAATGCACATATGGATAATTTAATAAACTCACAACATTAAAATGTGGAAATGTCAGGTACTCTTGATCTTGCCATTCCATCTCATTCACATGATTCTCCTCATGATGTCAATTTAAAAATTGAGTCACATTGTGACACATTTGGATCAAAACTAGTAGGATCAAGAAAATCCAAACTTGAGATTAGTCAACAAGGGAGAGTCAAATAGGAGTTGAGAAGGTGAAGGGAGCATAACAAAGTGAAATGGGAGATGAGAAGGGAGTGAATAAACATAATGTGGTGAAAAGTAAAGAAGAGGCACACCAAAATACACATGATGTTTTAAACTTATGATGCTACTTGTCTACATTATGTTTCATTTGATGTTACCTATTTGTTGACTTCTGATGTACATAGTGAGGGTTTATGTGATGTACCTAACCAAGGTTTATGTTATATTTCATTTAATGAGTGCTACTTACTTATTGAATTGTGATGTATCTGGATAGAGTTTATGTGATTTACTTGGCCATGGTTTATGTTATATTTCATTTGATGAGTGATACATACTTGTTAGCTGTTGAAGGATTACTCTTGCTCATATTTTTTACATGATACTTGATTATTATATGATGTTCCCTTTTTAATAATATTGTATTATGTGGTTTTGATTATTAAAGGCACTACATGTCATGTAGTTTATTAATGCATTGTATTTGTATATCATGATTATTGTTAAGTATGTTATTGAGTGATGCATAAGTTTTTTAATTCTTCTTGCTCATCTTGAATCATGATTTATTCTATGTAAAATAAAGTGTCACGTAATACATTTTAGCCCCATATTGTACTCATTAATTTGAATTATTCACTTTTGTAACCAAATGTGTTCGTTAACATGAAATATATTTTTTTACTTTTAAATGTATGTCTTAGAGTGTTACTTGTTTACTTGTGATGTTTTAAACCAATGTTTATGTGATGTACCTAGCTATAGTTTATGCTATGTTTCATTTGATAAAAGTACTACTTGTTAATTGATGATTTTTATTTTTAATTGTTGAAGGATTATTCTTGTTCAAAATTTTACATGATACTCAATTATTCTAGAATGTTTTCTTTTTAATAATATTATATTATGTGATTTTACTTCTTAAAGACATTGCATGTTCTGTAATTTATTAACATATTATAATTTTTGTTAAGTATGCTCTTGAGTGATGTATAAGTTCTTTACTTAATTCTTCTTACTCATCGTTAGACCTGATTTACCTTATTTAAAATAAATAGTCAAGCAATACATTTCAACCATATATTGTATTCATTACTTTGAATCATTCATTTTTGCATCCAAATGTATTCGTTAATATGAATTATGGTTTTTTTGCTTCCAAATATATGTCTCAGAGTGATACTTACTTGTTGACTTGTGTTGTACTTGGCTAGGGGTTATGTGATGTACCTGGCTATTGTTTATGTTATGTTTCTTTTGATAAAAGTGTTACTTTTTGATTGTTAATTTTTACTTGTTAGTTGTTAAAGGGTCACTTTTCTTCAATTTTTTTCATGATACCTAAATATTTTATGATGTTCTATTTTATTAATATTATTATATTATGTGATTTTTCTTCTTAAACGCATTGTATATTCTGTAGTCTATTAATGTTGAGTATAATGTCAATATGAATACTTGAGTTCTATTTTATGGGCTTAGTATATTTTAATTTTATAGGTGTTTTTAAAAGTTATTTAATTTATTTATGACTTTAATTAAATTTTTGGTCACTTTTAAACACTTTCTAATGATTTATTTAAGAATTGTTGAATTTGCCAATTCACTGTAGTTCACTGTTTAAGTATTTAGTTGAGTTTAAAATATTATCCACTCATTAAAAAAGACATGGAATACACTTCATTGATTAGATAATTTATTTTAAATTTAATTTAAGTTTATTTTCTATAATTTATTTAATTGGGCGCCTAGGTTGATTAGGATATCTTTTTAGTTACATGCTTGACTTTACTTTTAAGATACTTTTTGCATGATGTCCAAATATTTATAATAAATTAAACTTAGTTTATTTAGTCTATTTTCAGTTCACTTAATGGTTAATATATTCTTTATTATATTTTTAATTTTAGACTTTACTTGCATTGTAAGTTTCATTGTAACTAGCTCAAGATAACTTTATTTAAAAAAGTTGCACACACTAGAAGTGTGGTGTATTAATTCAAATTGAGAATATTTTTGTATGTTTTATCTCTAATATTATTTTAGTTATACACTAATTTAAATCAATTATATTTTTTTAAGGTTGAAATTATTCAATACACTTTTTGATCGATAATTTCACTCACAATACAACTAGTTTGAAAATTAATATTTTTGAGACATTTTGCTGATACATAGTTTCAATTTTATAGTGAGACAAAGTTATTTTTGACTTCAAAAATTAATTCAAAACCTTCATTTGGTATCAAATCCATGTTCAAACAAGATTCAAAAGGATTTTCAGTCCATTTTCAAATGATACAATGGCTTCATCGAATTTTAATTCCACAGATATCCCTATTTTCAAGGTGATAACTTTGAGTATTGTAGAGATGAATTGAAAATAATTCATGTGTAGAAAATATTTTTTAAGAATATTTTGCATGGGTACACACCACCACAAAATTGAAATACCTAGGATGAAAAGAGGGAGACACACAAATTTTCTCATATCTTTAGAGTGCCATAGACCTAATCATTTATCTACGAATTTAAAGATGAAAGAATGCCCATGAGACATGGAATGCCTTAGAGACTTCATATAAAATATTTATTAAGGAAAGAAATAAAATTTTAAATCCTTAAAATAAATATTGAGAATTTGAGAATGTTAGATTCTGAAGGAGTTAAAGATTATTACATAAGAGTAAATAATTAGTGCATAAAATGAGGGTTTATAGAGAAACTATATAAGAGAGTGTTATAATAAGAAAGATTTTGAGATCTTTAAACCAAATTTAAATATGATTGTATATTATGATAACTCTTGAATAGTGTAAAAATATGAACACTATAAGTGTTGATGAGTTAGTGAATTTTCTCTTATTCTATCTTGTTTGATGAGTATAAGATAAGATTATATGTAAGAGATTTAGAACATGGTTTATAACAAACACTTGAAACCAACAAAAGATTTCAAAAATCAAAGAGACATAAAAATTAGAACAAGGGAATTTATAAAATTCAAATTTTAAGAAAAAATTTGAGGTAAACTTTATAGGTAAGAGAAAGAAATACTTGTCATTATTGTAAAAATCTAGGACACATGATAAAATATTGCATGATACTAGCAGTTAAGAAATAAATCAATCAAGAAAGAGAAGAGAAGAATGTTAAAGCTAAACAAAATGAGTTTCAAGATAGCTCAGATTATTGTCTCACATGTTTGTGGTAATAGAGGAAGAAAATAATTTATTATCTCTTGATTTAGGTTGCTCAAATCAGGTGACAAGTCACAAAGATTATTTTAGCAAGTTATATTATTCCTTTAAAATCTAAGAGTAACTAGGAAATGAAAATTTCTTTCAATATGAAGGAAATGGTAGCATAATAACACTACAAGAAAATGTAAGGGTGATATAATTGAACCTAAGAGTATTGATTATAATTTCATAGGATATAATGATGAAAGTAAGACATACATGTTTTATAAGCTACTAGTAAATCCAAATTATTTATAGGACTTGTATTTTTTTTTGAAAATGAAGTGTATGCTAATTCTGATCATGTAGTTACAAAAGTCATAAGTGAAGGGGTGCATCCTATTTAAATTGATTTCGAGGGCTTAAAAATTCTTACACAAGTTTCTAGTTCAACATGATATAATTTTAGCTTTTTACTAAAGACTAGTCACAATCCAAGAAATTGAGATGATCAATTTTGAACTTATGAAGTAGTTAATTGGCACAGAAGTCCATCCAAAGAAAGAAATATTTATTTGTCAAGCCAAGTATGTTCAAGACATGTTAAAGAAGTACAATCTTAAAGATTTGAAGCCTACACACACTCTAATTACAATTAAAAAAAAGATTATGAGGGAAGATGAAGTGCTTCAAATGATGAAAATACTTTTATAAGCATGGTGGGAGGTTTTATGTATTTCACTATGACAAGACTTGATATTATTTATGTGGTTTTACGAGTTTATATATTTCTGAGTAAACCATCACTCAAGTATTTGTAAATAACGATTTTTTTTTTAGATATGTAAGAGGTACTTATAATCATGGTATTTATTTATGAGCACTAAGGTCTTTATATATCATTAGATACACACATTAAGATTGAGAAGGATCACTTGAAGGTAGGAAGTCCACTTCAAGTTATTGCTTCACATTGGGAAGTGGGTTGATATTTTGGACTTCAAAGAAACATACCAAAATTACATTATCCTTTAATGAAGTTAAATATACACCCTTACATCAACTTTAAAACAAATAATATGGTTGATATTACTAAAGAAGATTCAAAAAGATTCAAGGAGATGATAGAAATCTCACATCTTTTCATCACATGGGGGAATGTTGAGTATGATGTCAATATTGACACTTGAGTTCTATTTTTAGACTTAGTATATTTTAATTTTTATGTGTTTTGGAAGGTTATTTAATCTATTTATGATCTTAATTAGTTATTTTATTATTTTTAGACACTTTATTATAATTTAAAAAAAATAATTCAAACTATCAATTCACTTTTAGTTGATTGTTAGATTGTTTAGTTGAGTCTAAAACATAATCCAACACATTATATTTGTATATTATGGTTGTTGTTATGTTATTAAGTGATGCATAAGTTTATTAATTTTTCTTACTCATATTGAGTGATGATTTATCCTATTTAACATAAAGTGTCACATAATACATTTAAGCCCCATTATATAGTCATTAACTCAAACTATTCACTTTTACATCCAAATGTATTTGTTAACATGAAAATAATTAATTATTAATCACCATACAACATACAATGATTATGTAATAATTAAACATATAGTGATTCATCCATAGCCTTTGATGCATATTTTGTCTTTGTTACATGAACTATGATTTTTTACTTTCAAATGTATGTCTCATATAAACATAGTCATAAATAATAATAATCAATTGTCATTATCATACAACATAAATGATTCTATGCCACAATTCAACATACAATGATTCATCCTTAGCCTTTGATGTGCATCTTTTGTCTTTGTTGTTTTCTTTTTTTTCGTAGGTAGAGATTCATTTCTTTGATGTGCCTTCTTTGCCATGATTTTTGAAACATGTACTTGTTCAATTTAAATCATTGATGTTGGGTCGTTATTTTTCTTGACCGCATACCCTATTTTAATATCAGTGGTATCGATAATAACCCTGACTCCCTCAATGCATTTTATTTGACCAATCTCCCTCATCTCATTTTATGAAGATGATAACAATGTGGTTAACTAAATGGATAATAAAAATAGATAATAATGCAATTTCTCAAAATTTTACTTAAAATAATAAAAACCATTAATAGCTTATCACTTGATTGAATGTTTTGAGGAAATAGTATCTTTTGATGTTCCTTATCCTCTTTGATTTTATACTATTTTCAAAATGGTGTTCTTCAAGATGGGCCTCTTTACCAATTTCAATTATAGGTTTTGTTATTGAAAGATAGTTAATTTTTTAATGCACTCAATGCTTTCTTGCCCTGTTTTTCCCATGACTTGAAAATTTGTTTCACTATTTTAGCTTCAACACTAAGGAAAATGGATGCTAATTACATGGTCCTATTTATTTAAATTTTTATTAAGATATTCTCATATTCAACTCTAAGTTGGGTTTTAATGTTTGAAGGCAAGTATTTTCTTTGCACTATCATTTGAAACATACCTTTTAATCTAATGACTATCTTGAATTATTGTACTCTCATCTTGTTAACTAAAAAATTTTTATCATGTTCAAATGTGTTTATATATTCCAAAGGAGTTATTATTCATCCAATAGAGTTGGTATTTAAAATTTTCATCTCCTAAGGGATAAAGTGATTTCATCATCTCAAAGGCATAGGATGCTTGAGCATGCATATAAGAGACCACATCCTCTCCTAAACATGAAGAACATAACCAAATCCCCTTAGTAGATAGGTTTAAAATACTATGAATGAATACTCAATTCAATTCATTGAGGCCTAAAAGATATAAGTTGTCATAAACTAAAAAACCCAATAATTTACATACCTTTCCTCATATTCAATTACTATAGTATCATATCTTCTAGATGGTTGCAACTGCATCGTGTGGAAATATTTGTAACACTATCACATTATCACAAGATTTATATACTTGTTTTCATCTATAAGGTCTCTGATTACCCATTTACAAATGATAGGGAATGAATTACAAAATGAAGTCACTAATTGATACAAAAACACCATTTTTGACAAAATTATTGTTGAGGTGTGGTGTTCACATTATTAATGTATAACATAATTATTATTTAATAAATAATAATATATTAATAGGCTTGTATTATGGGTTAGTTTGTTACACAAATATATTGTTAATAGTTAATAATATATCTCGTATTAATATAGTTAGATAATTGAGATTTTATAGGGATAGTAGTATCCCCATTTATAGGCTATTATTTGCCTATTTATTAGTCTCTACCTACATGTCAATGTAAAAGAGTAATAGAATAAATTCATAGTGTGAAATATAATATATCAGTTATATTATAATTTTATGTGTACTCTTTATTTAGCTCTGTTAAATAAACTTTGATAGTTTCCATTATCTGGTATCAGAGCAGGATTCTCTAATGGAAAAATAAGAAAAAAATAGGGGTAGTTGATTTATTCTTCGACCCTGTATATGATGAAAAAAATATGGAATAAGTGCTTTTGTAGATAGTATTACCATAGATTAAGAGTATTCTAATTGTTATTGAAGTTTTTAGTGAACTGTCTGCATTTGGAGTAGAGTTCGTTTGGAATTTTTAGATCTAGTTAACACGTTGATTAGGTCTGATATCTCCATTTCAATATTGGTATCCACATCATGGTTGAGTGGTGAATCATATACTATCTTCAAAATATTCTAGCATGATCTCTCTCATCTGATTTATCTTTAGAATTGACAACATTCTATTGTTTACATATTTTCCATTCAAAAGATATAAAATCCATAGATCTCCTTGTAGTTATAGCATGGAGTAAGACCAATAATATATAGTTGACATCCTATGAATTTTAGCATTACTTCTAGGCTATCAAGTTTGTATCTATAGACATTGGAATGTTTATGTGAATACTAGCTCATACATTCATCCATATTTGAGTATTCTTCCAAATTGATTTTTTGCATTCAATCTATCATGATTTTATTATGGTAAAAATACATAATTTTGATCTATTTTAGCTCTTATGATTGTTAAATGGCACAAATCTAGATTTCATAGGCGTTGGATAGTCGATACTGATGCTCATGCAACTGGCATAAATCCATCATATTCTATTCGTCGCCATCCACTTACATCCATGCAGATTGAGTTCACCATTTTTTTGCCAGATTTCTCAATGTCTTTGTCTACATCACTCATAAGGAAAATCAGTCAAAGTTATTTATTATTGTTTTTTTATTATTTTAAAAATCATTAATAGTCAAGTAGATGATGTGTCAATTATTTTTATTATATTTTAATTTGGTGTTCAGTTCATAAGCTTTTCGTAGATTTTATATTTTACTAGTTTATAGTTTTTTTTTGGTCATAGTTAAAACTTGACAAAAGAAAAGTTAAATAGATTTAATGTCTTTTATCACATTTAAAAATTGAGTCTTTATTACTATCAAAAGTAGTTTTTTAAGTGTGTCTATAAATATTTAAAAATGAGTCAAAATTTAAAAGTCACTTTTCCATCAATAAAGCATTTTAAGTCATGTTGTCAAGAGTCCAATTTTTTAAGTTTTTTTAGATCATATAGAGTCATCATCAAAAGTGTAAAAATAAAAAAAATTTCTTCATTGACACATTTTCACTTGTATGTGATGTCCACATTGTGGGAGGAGTTTCTCCTCAACCAAGCTTCATTGACACATGTGCCAAGTAAGCAATATCATACTAGAGGAAGGAGGGAACAAAAGTTGGAGGTTTAAAAGTGTCTCATTAGTCACCAATGATGGGCCCCCAGAAGATTTGGTTACACATTTTGTGTATATGTTTAAATAAGAACAAAAGAGCGTACCTGTTCACATGTGTGGTGTGTTTTATTATTATTTTGATATGGTGTGCTTTGTGCCAAATTGGCTAATGCCAAGGACAATTATTTAGTGGTAGTGGAAAACTGTCTATGTTGTTTTTGTTTGAATGGAAAAAAACATTAAAAGAGGATGCATAAGATGATAATGAGGATTTATTCCTCATGATATTTCATTTTCTAATGTTGTGTGTGTTTTCATTCCCCTATTGGTTTGAAAATTCTTTTTAGAAAAAAAGGAGAGTGTTGATATAATGGAATGTGGAAACAATTCTATAGGAGGATAACTAATTGCAAAAATCTTCTGACTACCTTCTTTATGGAGATGATCAATCAGTGACACGTTCATTGCGGTCACATGGAATTAATGCGACATGTGTTCCTTTTCATAGTAGTGGTCATGTGTATCAAGATCCAGAAAATAAGATTTAAACAGTAGTATATAGACCTCAAAGTATGCATTGGCATAAGATTTTGTTTGGGTTAGTTTTTGAAAATGTATATTCTCTTCATGTTCACATTAAGGGGGTGTTAGATAGGATTAATAATGTTCACAAGGGGGTGAATGTTCAAGTGTGGTGTTTATATTATTAATGTATAATGTAATTATTATTTAATAAATAATAATAAATTAATAGGTTTATATTACAGGTTAGTTTGTTACACGAATATATTGTTAATAGTTAACAATATATCTCATATTAATATAGTTAGATAATTGATATTTTATAGGGATTGTAGTATCCCCATTTATAGGCTATTATTTGCCTATATATTAGTCTCTACTCACGGGCCAATGTAAGAGAGTAATAGAATAAATTCATAATGTGCAATATAAAATATCAGTTATATTATAATTTTTATGAAACAAGGTTGGCCATCATCCTAGGAGTAAGTTGTAAATGACAATTTCTAACAAACAATTCAATGTCAAGCTACATGTTAGTTATATATTTTTATTTTATTTAAAATCTAATGAATAGTGTGACATGCAAGGTACCTTTTTATCATTGATTCTATTAATGTTTTAGTTATTTATAACTATCAATTCACAACCATGTAATGATAGGTTGACATTTGTAATACACTAATCAAAATAGTCTTCCCATCATTTGCTTGGATCCAACTAAGGGTTCAATTCCTGTTAGTCATGTAATGCAGTGTGAATAAAACAATATATAACAATCACAACACTTAGTAAGGTAAAAATTATTAAAAAAATAGTAGTATTTATAAACTTGCCTAGAGGAAGTTTGGTGTCATTGAGTAAAACTTAGGAATAGTGTGGAAAGTATTACCATCAATTATAACACAATTATTTGTAACCAAGTGCATGTATTTCTTTAGGACTGTGCACCATGAATAAAATTAATTTCACATAGCTAAAAATTTATTATTTCATACTAAACTTGTTTTATCCATATAATCATGACATTCATACAATTTTAGATTGATAACCCTATCGTCAAACATCTTAATACCATTTTGGTAGAGTAAACCTAATTGATTCATTATGCTATTTGGATATTTCATATCAATAACATGGGTTCAAACCTATTTATAATTCTCCTTACCATCAAAAGTTACCAATATTATAAAATACATCAAACCATTAGCTTGAAGTATCTCAAGTAATACCTCACACAAATGGCCACCTCTATCATAATGGATGCAAGAATGAAAACCAAGTTTGAAATCAATTTAATCAACTCTTGATCCAATTATTTTTGTATATAAATCAACCATAAAATATGTATACACATTTACATCCTTAACTTTGACACCCACAGTTATACCATATGTTTGGTCCCATTCCATATTCATTTCCTCAGATTTTTTGGCCCATAATTTCATCTCCTCTTAAATTGAGGTTGTTTTAACCCCATGAAACACTCCATGAGTGTCGATACATTTTAAATAAGTCAAATAATTATGGGACATACTTGATTCAACAAACATAGATTCTAAGTATCTAGGCTTAAAGTCACTATGGATCTCATCCATAAAAATTGATTGAAGCTTTCCCAAAAATTTATCAAAGTGCACAATCACATTTGCCAATGTAGAGTTTTCATCATAATTATTACTCATGTAGTACCCCATTGCACTAATAACATCATTTTCATCCACATCATCAACATATTTACCAGAGAAGCATGACCTTACCTCCATAAATAAGTCTTTTCCATCTATCATTTGATATGATTCCATCTTGACCCTTTTTTAAGGTTCATAAAGCCTTTCCTTGGTCATCTATTTGTGTCTTGATTTTCTCTTTTTTATTTTCTTCAGATACTTTAAGTACATCTTGTTCATCACATGTAACATTGGATTGAATGTCTTTAATTTGTATGAAAGGCTGAACAAGTTGAGTAATCCAATTTTTTTGACTACCACAACTTGTATTATGAATTATTACATCTAAATATGCATCAATTGTATCTTTATCCATATCTTGTGTAAATAAAATTTTATGAAAACTTGATTGAAAGAAACAACCATATTTATAGTTTCATGACCTGGCATGTTGAATGGAATTTGATGGTTTGTCATGAAGGGAGTTTGATGTCATGCCATGAAGTGCATTTGGTGGCTTGCCATGTTGATGAATGGAGTGTGATGTATTTCCATGTTCAATGGAATTTGATGACCTAAAATGTTGAATGGAGTTTGACTAAAATTCACATCAATCAGATGTAAAGGTTTTTTGCCATTGGGATAGTGAGAAATACTACCAACTATTATATTGGAATTTATTGATGATATTGGAGTTCTAAAACAAGTAGCCAAGTTATTTTGATCAATATTTTTTAAATTTTTATGAGAAACATGGGCACCATAAACAATAGTTATTTTTATTCTAGTTTGAATGTATTCCAATTGAATATTACTTTATGGGAATATAGGAAAATAAACAAATTTGATCCTAGGTCTTCCTCTTCATTTTAGAGGAATGTGTGATCCCTATTGGTTTGAAAAATCTTGCAATGTATAACAACTAAACAAAAGAAATTAAACCTAAATGTAAGATAATTTAAATAAAAATATATGAATAAAAAGGTAATTCAAAGGAAAAAATAAAATAATAATGTGCCTGTATAAGTTAACAGACAAACATAAATGACAATGATCTTGTATTAGCCAAAAAAACAAACATAAAAATAGATTCATTGGCATGTTTTTATATTAGACATTAGGCAAACACAAATGACAATGTACTTGTATTATCCAATTGAGTAATATAAATAATATTGTACTTGTATTATCTTGCTAAAAAACACAACTCAAAGTTTGTTTTTATTAGCCTACTAATAAATATAAATCAGAGTGTAATCTCATTAGGTGACCAACTAGCATAAATGATAATTTTTTTTATGAAACTCAAAACCAAAAATAAACTATTTGAGAACAAATATTTGGTAAGAGTGTTTCATAATATTTATTGATGAAGATCTACTAATTATGTGTAGTGAGGGATCTGACGTATGTTGACAAGTTAAGGTCACTTGAGTGAATATCTGTTAATTGTGTGAAGTGACTAGAAAAAAATAAATATTATTATATTGTGTCTAAAATAATGGATATGTAATTTACCCTCCATACATTTATATTAGTTTTTAAGAGAAAAATATCATGTACACATCATTTAATGATCAAGTAAGTATTAGGTATGTGTAGACACCGAAATCGTGTCTACTCCCTAGGTCGACTCTCTCCCTTGGTCCCTTTCCACTCTTAACCACTCCTAACCTATGTCTTATTAATTTAAAATAATTATCTTATTTTAAATTAATAATTCTCTCTCTCCCCTTGCCATCTCACCCTTGACACCTCACCACCCTTGGATGCCCTTCCTTGGATTCCCTTCACTACCCCATGACCAATCTTAAATGCCCAAGACCCCCATTTCATCCTCTCGTCCATTTTAACATGCCTTCGACCATTTCTTACCCCGACCCGCTGACCCGATAGTTGGAAAAATGGATAGAAGGCTATTTTTAGCCTTTCAACCCGCCTTCTAGCCGTCGACGTCGGTCAGTAGTCGGCCGATGTCAGTGGTTTTGCCAGCATCGGCAGACTTCAAGACTGCGTTCTGTATCCAGAATGCAGATCCCGACTCTTTCAATCTTCAACCCATTTTTCCAATCTTTCAATCCGCTCCTTCAACCTTTAATCATCCACCTTTTGACCTTCAACAATCAGCCAATCTTCCAGTCTTCAATCCACTAGACCTCTCACTCTCTCTCTCAGGCACACAACAGGAAGCAACAACAACATGAACTCTACATCAGCCACTCTACCAGCAACAAGGCCTTCACACCAGCAGAATCAACAACAGGTACAATCCATCAACAACATTTCTTCTTCAGCAGGTATGAGCTAAGAATGTTTCTTTATTTCATTTCAATAATCTAGAAATGTATTAGTTGTTAGCTCCCATTCAGCACTTCCAGACCGGGCCTGAATCCTTATCTCCCTGTTGGCCTCCTCTATCCCTCTGTCCCTTTTTGACATTCTATCTATTACCCCAGACCTCTGCACAGACACCTCAAGCCATTTTTTCTGACCCCAAACAGACCACAGACCCGTCCACAGACCAAAAACTCAACCAGACCTCATCCAAAGACTATTGCCCCGATCGACGCCAGCTGCAGAGACCACTGCCCCCACCAACATCGGCAGACTAACCGACGTCGGCATACCTTGACAATCGACGCTTGCAGACTAATCGACGTCGGCATACCTTGACAATCGACGCCTGCAGACTAACCGACGTCGGTGACTGTGACCAAGCCGACAACAGCATTCAGGTAAGCATTTGCTTCCATTTCCTTTTCAATCTTTAATCATTTCAGTCTTTTATCATTCTATCTTTTATCAGACATTATTTTTATCAATCAGTGGGTTGACATCCCTCAAAGAAGTCTTCGTACTTCTGGGATCAAGCTTTTGCTTGGCAGCCCACCATCTCCTCATCTAACACCTTCTTTGTTTTAGTCTCTTTCTTCTACAGGTGTCATCCTCCACAACCAAAGAGGAGTTCTCACGACGTCTGAATTCAGTGCGCACGAATTCATCTAGGTACATACAAGCCTTAGACCATTTCTTCTTAGTTTCTCATTTCCTTCTTGAATGTAGAAAGCAAAAATTGTATAGAAATAGTATGTATCAGGTAAATATCATGTTAGTATCAGGGAAGTATCAAATTAGTTTGGGTAAGTATCATTGGTGTATATCTAAAATATTATATATTAGTGGGTAAGTACACCACTTTTAAATTTAATGATTGAGTGCCAATAAGTAAAAATTGATTCTTTTAAACTTATATTTATGATTTTGATACAAAATTATTATTTTTTTGATTATTAAACTCAACCTTAACCCACCTCTAACCCAATATTAGTTAGTAACTTTAATATTTTCTAGTTGAGTGGGGTTATTTAATACATAAAATGTGATGTGTAAGATAATAAAATTTAATAAAATAAAAGGTTTTATCTAATTAAAAATAATCTTTTACAAATAATGTTCACAATAGGAGATGTGTTACTCTTGGCTAATTTATGATGTAGATGTCTGGAGTGTTTCAGAAGGCTCTAGTTTCTCTTCTTCTAGCTGATCCAAAAAGTAAAGTGTCATCAATAAATTGTTGATGAGTAAAAGGGGTAATCTTCCCATTGTATTGATACCTTGGATCTTATATGAAGTAAAAACTATTTTAATTGACCTCCTTAGAACTTATATGATTAGAATGAAAAGATACGAAGACAACATGGCTCCTTTCCTCAGACCATCTGAGGCCTCAAAAAATTATGTAAGACTCCCATATATTAGAATGGAGTATCTTGGGAATGAGATGCAACTGAAAATCCATGCACACAATTCCTTTATGAATCTAAATTTCTCTAATCGAGCTTGTCATAAGCTTTACATACATATAGTTTTATGAGCATCCCTTTATTCCTTATCAGGGTGAGAGAGTGGATGATCTCTTGTATTATTACAATTCCCTTTGAAATCAAAATTTTTAGGATAAATCTCCCTTGTTTTGGTGAAATAAACTTAGGAAGATATTTTTGAATCTTAATGCAATGGATTTTGAATGATTTTATAGACCATATTGCATAAATAAATAATCCTAAAGTCTCCAAATTAAGAGGGCATGTCTAATTTATGAATAAAAGAAATGAAGATGTAGCTAAAGTTTGAGAAATATTTTTTCTTGTCTTGAATCTTCAACTACCAAGAAGATATATTTCCCCACTACCTCCAAATAATATTGAAATAAGGTAGTTAAAAAACCATTTAGACCTAATGCTTTATCCCTAATCATTAGGAATATTATCCCATGTGTTTCTTCCATAGAGAAAGGGTCCATCATTTTTGCATTATGGTGTTGCAAAACTAATATGGGAATAACCCCCAAATGAGAGTTTTTTGTCTATATTTTTGAAGGAATTCCATTAGCGAGAAGGGCATTCCTTCTTAATATTCAAAGATTTATCTAAAATTAATTCATCGCTTAATTTTATCGAAGAGATTGGGTTTTCATTTCTCGTAGCTTTAGACGTATTGTGAAAAAACCTTGTGTTCTTGTCATCATGCTTAAATCAGGATTCTCTTGACTTTTGCTAGGAAAAAAATAATTTGTTCTCCTTAATTTAGGAGGCATTATCCATAACTTGTATAAATACTTCCTCATTGAGTTCTTTTAACTCTGCTTCCACCCGAGTCTTTCATTGAAAGATGTTTTTAAAACCACTATGTTCTAAATTTTTAGACATGCATTTACATTATGAGGTTTTTAGCCAGAGAAAACATTTTGGAACCTTTTGTAACTAGTTATTTTTTCCACCATTTTCCCACTTCCTTCACAAATGAAGGATTCCTGAACCAAACTAGTTTAAATTTAAATTGGCACAATTGAGGGGCAGGTCAAGAGTGATTTGGAAGGAGACAGGGAAGTGGTTTGACCTTAAAAATAGGACTTTACATTATAAAGATTATTACAAATTTAACCAAGATTAATTAAGGAGAAAATGATCTAGTTGTTAAATAATGTTACAAAAGCCTAATATTTTGTTCAACCAAGAGAACCAACCCTCATCATATTCTAAGTCAAATAAACTATTCTTTCAATCAAAATCAATAAAATGTTGCTATGATTGAGAGACTTTCAAAACCACCCCCATTATCTTTAGAGGACAATATTGCATTGAAATATCCTCCTAGAATCAACCCAACATCTTTAAATTGGGACGTAACTATGGATAACTCCTCCCACATTTAAAAAATAAAATGAAGTTATCTGATGTGTAGACATTACCAAAATAGAAGGAAATATTTGTAGTAAAATATTTCACTTTATAAAGTTTCCAATTTGTTCCATACTTTGGAATTTTCTAATGAAATTATGTTGGGATTCCATATTAGTCCTAGGCCACCATAAGCTTATTCAGACCCCAAAAAATAGCCATGCCATATTTCCCAACTCTTCTTAAGTAGAGAATTTGTTTCATCTTCACCTAGTTTGGTTTCTTGGAGGACAAACATATCAAGTTTAATGATAAAAAATTTACACTTGACAAAGCATCACTTGTTAGGGCAATTCTGTCCCTTAACATTCCATGAAATAAACATAATTATACACATGAGGGGGATTACACTTTCACTTCTCAAGTCTGAAAAAATATTTGATGGTGTCTTAACTGAATTCAAAAACTGCTTATAAAACTTTATCCTTACTGTTTTCCCTGCCTCTTTTCCATTTGGAATGATAGTTAGGAGTTTTGATCAAGATTTTAATTTGTGAAATGGTCAGATTTTTGGTTGATCCTGCCTCCCCTCTTAGGAAAGGAGCCCCCCTATTTCCACCCCAAAAAATTTCCATGCCATCTTTCCCAACTCTTCTTAAGTAGAGAATTTATTTCTATCTTCACCTAGTTTAGTTTCTTGGAGAAGAAAAATATCAAGTTGAATGCTCACAAATTGACAATTGACCAAGCATTGCTTGTAAGGGGCATTTTATACCTTAACATTACATTAAATAAACATTATTATACATGTGAAGGGGATTAAAACTTTGCTTCTTAGGTCCAAACAAATATTTTATGGTGTTTTGAGTGACTTCAACAATTGCTTCCAACACTTTATTATTACCCTATTCCCTGCCTCTTTTCCCTTTGGAATGATAGTTGGGAGTTTTGATCAAGCTTTTGATTTATGAAATGGTCAGTGCTTTGGTTGATCCTAGTCATGTAACTCTGTGGAGAGAGAGAGAGAGAGAGAGAGAGAGAGAGAGAGAGAGAGAGAGAGATCCATTCTCATCATCCAAAGAGAAATTGGTGAGCAATAATTTTTTAGAAGATCCATCAACATGGATTTTAAGAATATATACTAACTTGATTCTTTCATAATTTATTTTAAAGCCTCTAACATGGATTTTGAAACCCTAACGTGGGTGTATGAGGGGAGTCTAAAAATGAAATTATGAAAAATGATTAGAAAAGACTGTAAAAATGAAAAAAATTGGAAATACATTTGGTGAGGATTAAATTAGGTTCTAAAGATGTGATGAAAAATAAAAATAAATATGGTACAAGGTAAAATGAAACATAAAAGGTAGAAACAAGGACTAGATAGCCATAAAAGAATGTTAAATTATGTTTAGATGACCCACAAAAATGAAAATAAAATCTCAAAGTCCAAAACCTAACTAAGATAAATCCTATAAAGATAAGATAATGACCTAGAGAGTATCTTACAACAACTCAAATATTTAGTTTTTATTCACATGTGTCAAGGTTAGAGGGGAACCTATGAAAAATAATGCTTGTCATAATGATAAAATGTATAAAAAGAGATGGAAAGTAAGATATATAGAATATGGGAGAGATTTGGAAACAATTAGGGTAAATTTTAGTGGTGAATATTTGTTAATTCATGAATATTCTAGTTTGGGAAATATAAAATTGGTGATTTTTTTGAGTACCACATAGGGCCCATTTGCCTAAAATTTTGAGATTTTTTTTAGGGGTTAGATCACCAATGCTTTACAATAATTATGGGGTTATCCATGTAATTCAACATATATTTAGTATATATGTTCCCAGTGGTCACTAGCTTATCACTAAAGTATATTTATTTATCGCATCACTAAGATCTTGAGCCTTGAGGTTGCACTATGCCACTTGACTAATTTTAACCATCTAATAGAACTATGACACCCAAAAACACCTAACCACTCCACAATTATACACCATCTGGTAGCAATACACCATCCAATAACACAAAACCATATGGTAACACTGTACTGTGCAGTAGCATTATGTCACATGGTAATACTGTGTCACACGGTAGTAGATTGCTGCTCCGTATCACTAAACCACTTGATAGAAATACACTATTTGACAATAATATGTCATGCGATAGCACTATGTTGCATGATAACACTATGTTTCATGACAATTGACTATCACCTAATAGCACTGAATCACTCAGTAACAATTGTAGCCTGACAGCTCTACCCATTTGATGGATTTTTTCCACCTGATAGTAGTACCCCATAGTAACCACTCAGAAACATTATGCGCCACTATGACCACATAAAAACATTTCACCACTTAACAACACTTTACCACTTGGTAGCATTCAAATGCATCACTTATCAAATTACTATTTCCTGTCTACATCTTAAGTCCTATAGCATCTTGCTTTAGTTACTATGGCATCAAGAAGTAAAGATAAGGGTAAAAAACCATAGAAAATATCAAAAAAATACAACATACTATCTTATTTCAAAAACCTAGGAAAGAAGCCTACGTAAATGGCATGCACTCTAAATACAAGTAATTTTGAAACTTTTTAAAAAAATATCAGATTTTTTTTTGATTGTAGAATAATTTCAAAACCATTTTAATGCAAAAATCGACATGGATAATGACACTATTTCATTATAAAGAATTAATTCCAATAACTTATCACCCCCAAAGATTTTATTAAATGCCACCCCTAGAAGACACTCTTTTGGGAACTTTAGAAGGGAATTATAGTTCTCATTAGACACCAAATTTTGTTGAAAATTCCACTTAAAAGAGTCAATGGAGGAAAAGAATAACATGGACAATAGGAAGGTATTTTAAAGTTGACTTGGCTACAAAATATCCAATTATAGAACCTGTAAAATTGGAAAATGGCAATGAGCCTCCAACATAATGCAGATATACAATGTAAAGTTAGAAACTTAGAAAAGAACCCATAATGCAACTTAAATTAAACACAATTAAGAAACATTGTCTATATATATATATATGTTTGTGAATCACCTAGATGGACAGATAATAAGAAAACACATATGAAAAAATGGAGAAGAATGCATGCATGCAATATATGCACGTGAATACAAAGATGATAAAAAATGATAAAAAATTATTGATGAGAAAGGGGGATAAATAAAAGCTTAATTTAAAAAAGTTATGCAGTCCAATATTAAGGAAAAATATGTAAAGTTCTCTACTATTTTACACATTTAAAAAAAGGCAGACCTATTTTTGATTTTTTAGATTACAAAATTTTGTTTCAACATAATGGGTTTCTTGATATTCCACAGTCACATTGGTCAGATAGCAATGCTTAGGAAATGACAAAATGTCTAGCCATGGTTGAGAAGGAATATTTGAAAGAATGTGTTAAGAGATCACTGTTTATCTCACTGTCCATCAATAAAGTGATTGTAGTTGACAACACAATATGGATTTGCATGCATGTGTATACTTTTGAAAACTATTCAAGGCAATGCCATCTATTAACTGTCCATAAAATGGTAGAAAATTACAATACAGAAAAGCTTCATAAATTGGTTATATCCAATTTAAGAGAGAAAGTTGGGATGGATGAGTATTCCATAGCTATGAATCTGGTGTGTGTTGGGCTAATGGTGCATTAGTGATGTAGGGGCATAGAATTAGTCTTTGTGTTTGCCTTCAAAAAATAGTTCCTCCATTTATGATTCTGATTCATTGCATGTCTCATAGGATGAATCTTACGTGCAAAATTCTTAGCACATTTAGTAATGCCATAAAAGTGGAAGAGCTTATTCGTGACTTGTATGCTTACATATCAAGAAACTCGAATTTTTTTTTGGAGTTCCAAAAATTTACAATTGGGGTGACTGATGGTAAAAAACTACTGAAAAATGTTGAAACCAGATGGATTTCCATGTATGAACCTGCATGCAAATTTTTTGAGGAATATCCATCTTTAAATTTTTTATGTATAAATATCATAGGGAAGTTGACAAAGGAAAAGATTTTCTATGTTATTTAACAGATTTTGAAACATTACTCACACTATTTAGTATTTTGACAATGTTGAAGGAAATAAACTATTTAATGAAACATGCCCAAGAGAGATATATCTATATTGTTGACTTCATACGTTTGAGAAAATGTGTATGTCAATCTTTAGACATATTATACACATCGAATGAAAGCTTTCATAGAACTATTTTTAGAACTTGGCAAATTTTGATAAGTTTTCAGAATCCAGAGAGTTATTTGAAATTCAATATACATGATCATCTTTGTGTCATGGTAAATGACATTAAGATCCCAATGCACATGTGCTCTAGAAGACTTGAATTTGTGAGAGCTGAACCTGATGGTGTAATTGTGCCACATCTACTATATGATACTATTTTATCTAAAACATGAATTAAATTAAACAAAATCTCACAAAGTTTATCAATTGAGATTAGAGAATGTTTTCAAAGGGATGAGTTGTTGGAGGGCATGGGAGTTATGAATCCTATTTTTTGGAATAGTGTTAACAGTCAAGAACAAAATAATAGTTTATTTCATAAGTACATGGGTACAATTGTTAAGCATTTATGTAAATCTATAAATGTGAATGGATTTTAGATTAATGGTATTTTAAATAAGCAATTACTGACATCTAAATCAACATAGTTTGAAATTATAATGATGGATCAATTTGAGTGTTTAAGTGACCCAACAAAAAATGGTGCCATTACACGGCTATGGAAATTTTTTTATCCAAGTAGCGTCTTACAAGAAAGTATTAGTTAATATTTTAGATTATATAAACCTATTCAAACTATGATTTTGGGTTCCTGTGGTAGATGAGTGAGTGTTTAGTGTATTATCTTTCATGAAGTCAAAACTTAGAAATAGATTGGATAAAAATCTAGAGATTTGCTTGAGACTATATGTTTTGCATTATTCTATGGACAAGTTTCCTTATGACATATAATTGGCAACATGGAATTCTGTAGTTGAAAGAAGAGGTGTTAGTAATACAAATACCAATACAGAGGATGTGAATATCAAGATTGAATATGACACTATCATGGTGATGCAAATCACACTTATGATGAGTAAGTTTCTCAAGGATTGTTTCAGCTACCCGACATTTAGTTTGATAAGTATATTAATTACTATTTTTCTAAAATATTTCATATTATTTCATCTTCACATAGTTTAAATCTACCTAAATTTTAGTTTGATAAGTATGGAAATTACTATTTTCTTAAATATTTCAAATTATTTCATCTTCAAATAGTTTAAATTTTGTAATCTATTTCCTGCATGTAAAAACTAATGAAGCTTATTCAATAGATTGGAATTATGCACTTTATTTGTCCTATTACAATTCTTTGTATTTCAAATAGTAATTTTGTAACCTTTGAAATATAATTCATTCATTAAGAAGTAATCTTAATTCTAATTAACATTCTATAGAGCATTCACTAGAGTATTCATTGAAGCATATAAGTCTTATGTGTAGACATGCATGGTGCACCATAGGACACTAGTTATCATGCAATTAAGACTTCTCTAATTATTAATATTTGTTGTTTTCATTATCTTAATTATCTATGGTAGTAATTTGGAGAGCTTATACACATATTTAATACATGCAATGCGTGTAAAACCAAAATATAGGTAAATATTTTAATCATACCAATATTATTCTATTGCACATTTAATTTGAACCATTAAACAAATATATAAAAAATATTTTTTGTCTATAATTGGGGATCACATATGTCCAAATTCCACCACAATCTCCACATATCCTTATAATAACTCAATCTAACAACTATAACACAACCTATATATGTTATATTTTTGCTACATAACATTATATCTATAAATAATATCAATATTTAAATTTCCTAAGATTGCCTCCATAATAGTTTAGATTGAAGAATATTAAACCAATGCATTCAACCAACACTTTTTCAATTAGTACAACTACGAGAACAATATAAATCCATAGAATATTTATTCTGATTTATCTCCATATAATATTTAAACTTGAACACAATACATTTAAAATATTTACAATATTAAAATTATATACCCAAAGTATTTGGAACAAGTGTAAAATATCATTGACCTTATAAACTGTATTGAAAAAACAAGTGTTTTTGAAACAAACATGATATAAATCATTGTCATTTTGAACATTATAATTTTTTTTAAACAAACTAACATTTATCTGGAACAGACTCTCCACCCACTTGTTGCTTGCCATCAGCCTCCATTGAAACCCCATTGGCTTGACTAGCATGTGTATCCTCCATAATAACTCCTTCCATCTCAAGATCCTCTACAGTAGAATTGATATTTGTGAGATTTTACCTCTCCTCATTCACTACACCACTCACTAAAAGAATAGTTGGATCAACATCTATTTTTTTCTTTAATAAAATATTTGGATCCATCCTATTCTCTTTAATAATTTTATTCAAAGTGTTGTTCTATTTGTTTAACAAAACAAGATTTTCCTTGAATGCAATTGCTAAGGTGACACTTTTGTGGGTTTTTTTTAAATGCACATTAAGAATCTATTCTTCTTTCTTCAAATTTTCATATTTTTCCTACAATTAACAAATAATATATGTCTCAAGCATGCACAAAGTTTAATAATTAAAATACACGTTATAAATAATGAAGACTTACCTCAATTTTTTCATTCTCTGCTTGTGAATTGATAACAAGGTTTATAACTCTATCTCATTTATTGAAATAGGCATGAGATTCTCCATTTAAATTTTCTAACCTGTTTATCATAATCCCCAAAACATTATCATTGTAAACATTTTTAACATAAAATAATCCAGATTGAGCTTGCTAGAATAAAGTGTCGATATTTGAGGGTTCATTTTGAACAAGTGAAAACAAATTAACTCTTTGGGAGTGATTGTGATAATGGGCATTGATTTCTTTCATCAGTGCTTTTGCCCTTATCTCCCATTATTTTAAACCATTAAATTCCCCAATAACACCCTCCCTTAGATTAGCAAGAAGATTTTTTGAAACTAGATTATCCAATGAAAAATTAGTTATAGAATCATTAGAGATGTTTAAATTATCAATGGGGGGTGGGTAGATGGAGTAGAGGTATCCATAGAAGGCACTAATGTAGGGACATTAGCAACTTGAATAAAATCATGTGGATTGAATCTACCATCATCAGGGGCCCCACTTTCAATCCTCAAAAACTCTTCATCCAAATTAATTTGTTGCAAACACGTAAGACCCTGTGCACTAAAAACATCACCAATAGAGAAATTTGAAAAATAAAAAATTTGTAGGGTTCCTCTACTTTGTGTAGGGTGGGAGATATTATTTCCTTTTCTCTAAGTTTGGATGGGTGGTTGGAGTGGTGGAATACTTCTTAATCTCCTCATAGATATAGGGTGGCATGCAAAATAAAATCCAGTCAAAATTGGTAAATTTAAAAATATAAAATTAATGGAAATTCAAAATGAAGCTATTATTATGTGTAGTCAGGGTGACTACCTCTTCCATTTGATGTTTATTATGGGTGTTTCCTCTTCCATTATGATTTTATTTGAAGTAATTTCCTCTTCCCCTCTTATTATCCTTGTGGGAGTGACAAGGGTGGTTTCACCTATAAAACAGACAAATTATCTAGTTAATAAACTACCCAATTCTAAGAAACTTCAATTCAAAAAAAAAATGTAAGGTGGAAAACATTATTTGTGCTGGAAAGAACAATCCTCAATGGTAACAATTTGAGAGTCAACTACAAAAAAAATTAAAAAAATAATATAAAAATATTTTTTCCATTAAATAATACAAGAAATAAACATCGTGGGGGAACCTGGAAGTGGAGATGAAATAGAATCACTTCTTGGAAATTTAAAAATTCAAAATGAATTGAATGAAGACTCTATGGAATTGGTATCACTAGAGCCCTCTAGAACATGTTGAGCTTTAGGTTTCATCTATTTTCTTATGGCATATGGACACACTCTTGCTTGTAACAACTAATAGGCATGAAATGTTAAAATAAAAAATATGTATAAAGCAACATGGGTGATTAATATGAAAAATAAGCTTACCTCCTATTTGTCGATAGACAAAGAATTAGCTTTCATTTTTTAATGGAGGGTAGTGGGAAGCTCAATATTCTGTATTTGATATAAGGCCTCAAAATACAAGGCCAAAATATAGTTGGAGGATGCAATGGTGTAAGTGTCATTGGAAAATGCATAATTCAACTCAGCGCTAATCTACTAGATACAATCATGCACCAATCACATTTTACCCCAGATAGAGAATGAAGATTGTAGTAAATAGCCTAGAAGGGAATGTTCAATGGTTTTCCTTGCAAAATAATTCTGGCTTGTAACAAATGCATACTAGATTTGAGAAATGGATTAGAGATTTTTTCAATGGGGATCCCCCTTCGGAGCCTAGTATCTACAAATAAAATAGAAAACATGAAATTGAAATTATTTAATTATAATAAATGATTATAGAATAATTAAAAAAATTTAATATCATTAATAAATTTAAGACTTAGTAGTTGGTTCTATGGATAATTTGTAGACAGATTCAAAGTACTTTTTATCAATGTCAGATAAGAAAACCCTGGTGTTAACAGTGCTTACACTGTAATGTGGAAGCCTATTAAATTATCAATATCTAATGGAGAGGTGCCAAAGGATATTGATTTATTATTAAACTAGAAATAAAAATGGGTCTTAGTATGGTTGGAATAGGTAACAAGAGATCACAATAGGTTATGGTTGATCATCGTGTCATATTGAGGCATCTCTACAAGGCCTCTGAGTTCGCATTGATCTATCCAATCCACATAGGATTCTAGCTGCTCTAACATCTAGAGGAAGTTTGAACATAATAGATTCTTAAAAATCAAGTTTTGGATGATCCCTATTTTAGTTTTTATGGATCTGGAAGCTATTAAAACTTTATTGTAGACTTGGAAGTTATAGTTTAAGCTTGAAAAGAAAAGGGAGGGATGAGGAAAACCTTAGAATAAAGTGTGAAAATGAGGGCACTGGGGGGTATTTAAAAGTCATGAGGGGAATTAGAAGCAACTGGTTAGTGTTATTGGTGAGAGACAGTCATGTTTTGGTTTACAACCACCCAACAACAAACACATAGAAATGAGTGATAACACACTAATTCTTAGTAGCACACTACCATATGATAGCAAGGTATCAAGCAGTGGTTACATGCCACTATGTGGCATCATTCTACCATGTAGAAATAATGACACTACCTAACACCAACATGTCGAATGACAACATTATGTTATGTGGTAGCATAACATCACATGACATCATGATGCCACTTGAGGAAAAATCACCACTTAATAGCATCATGTTGTATGGTGGTATATCATCACCAAATAACATGATGCCATGTGGTAGTATGATGTCGCATGATAACATATTACCACTCAACAACATAGTGCTACCCATAATAATGATGTCATGTAGTGGCATGATGTCATATGACATCATGTTATTGCATAATAATATAAGGCCACCTAGTGGCATGGTGTTACTTGATAACATGTTGTCATGTGATGTCATAATGTTTCATGATACTATACTATCATACGATAACATAATGTCACCTAGTAGCATGGTGCTACCTGATAACATAGTACTGCATGATAATAGAACATGGCCCTATTACCCCTAAAAAATGCTATTAGGTTGTATAGAAAAACAAACAAGGCAAATTTTCCCCTCCTCTACACACATGGATTCACCAAGGCTATAAATTAGATTCATTTAAACAAACCTAGGGGGGTTTCTGTCATGGCCTCTTAAAATGAACCTCGTAAATAATTTTTTCTGTAAAGGGGAAGAATGATAGGGAGGAAAAACAAGGAGCCAACAAGGTGAAAAAACCATTTTTTACTAGAAATAAGACCCTTTAATTCATATGATAAGACTAAGAGTTTTTGACATAAATCACCTTAGAGAATGCAACCAAAGAAGCATGAATTTAGGATATCTAGTGAAAAATTAAGATCATCCCATGAAAGATAAATGCATTAAAAGTAATAAGATCCTACCTTACCATAATGCATTTCCTATTCTTCAGGGCCTTAACAGAGCCATAAATAAATAATGGTGATTAGGAACTTACATGAGAAAGTAGGTGTCACTATTAATATATATGTTAAAATTCAATCCCTACTCTACAATCCTATTGCAGTCCAATGGATCTCAACATTATCATGAGGCCAACTATGGAGTTTTAACTTTAACTAGGATAGGAGAACGTGCCAATGATATTATCACATATTTTAGTGTGATTTTAAATTTTAAAAGACAATTTTCCTTTTGAAATTGCCTTTTTATTTTTATTTGATATCTTAGCTTCTGATTTTATTGGATTTTTTATTTTTTACTCCTCTATATGAATTTGGAAGAAAAAAGGGTTCTTAAGATGACCAACACAATAGAGATTACAAGTAGCCACTAAAGGAAATAACATAAAGACCAAGGAGCTCAGATACTCCTAGAATTGCACCTAAGTCAAGATTTCAATCTTGAAACTAACCTTAGTGCCCAAAATGAGGTAAAAAATAAGGAATATAAAGATGCACATGAGAATTATGGGGTTTCCAAAATCACAAAAAAATATATAAAGTGAGAGAATATAATGACAAACATGTTTGATAATTTTACCATGAGAGAGGGTGAAATATGGATGAGAAACATGCTGATAGATTCCAATAATTTTTACACAATAGAATATAACTAACTCTAAGCAATAAAAAACCACTCTTGACCATTACTTTATCATTCTAAGAAAACACCTAACTATGGTTGAAAGCAGTAGCTGAAGCAATAGGTAGTAATATAAGATGGGTGTTTGTGAGGAGGAATTGGTTTTATTCCCTAAGATCTTACCATACAAATCACAAATTGAAAATCCAAGATGAGAAAACATTAAGTTTAGTAAAGGATTCCATTAAGGAAAATAAATTTAGGGACAAGGCTAGGAAGATTTCACAAGTAGTGAAAATCTTAGAGATAAAAATAATAAGTTAGAGGATGGGCTTTGGTAAGGAGGGTCTCATTTTACTCCATAAGGTATTACCATGAAATTCACAAAATGAAAATCCAAGAGGCATACAAATGAGGGGTGATAAGATGTAAAAATTATGAATGTAAATAAAAGAGAAGGCAACATAGAGGTGATGTTAAGGTAAATTCTAGGAAAACCCAAAGGTGTAGATAAATGAAGCTAAACTACAACACAAAATAATTAGAGAAAAACCTACAAGAAATGTTAGCCTATAAGAATAAAAACTAACTATATATGATCAAACTACGTTCAATAAATAACAAACACAGAGGAAAAGAAAAACTATGAAAAACATATGTCAAACACAATAATTTTTCAAAAATTAAGCTTTAGTTGGATCTTTGAAAATATGTCCTTCATTAAGTTGCAATCGATAAGTGATAGGTACAAGGATGTATTTGATAAGGTAAGGACCCCACAATTTTTGGGTGTATTTACCATTTTTGTCGTGGGTGTAATCTAATTTCAACACTTGTCAACATCAAATTTTCTGACTTTGAATTTTTCATTGTGTTACTTAGCTATGCAAGTTTCGTATTGTCAATTATTTTGGTGAGCACTCATGAGTCTCTCCTAAAGGAAATATAAAGTGTGAAGTTTGGATTCACATATCACTTCATCAAGGGTGGAACCATGAAAATATATGCACAATGAAGGTAATTCAATTCTAGTGGTAGGTTGGCTTCATAACTGTAAACTAGAGAGAATAGAGTTGTTCAAGTTGTAGTACAAATATTAATGTTGTAATCCCAAAGAACATGATATAGATTGTGGGAATCTAAAATAATATTCTACAAGATCTTGTAGGTTACTTTGGCTTGACCATTTCATTGAGGATGATAAGGGGTATACAATTTAAAGGTAATTTGAAACATCAAACAAAGTTATTTCATGTCCTTATTTTTTAAATTCCCACCATTATCAAATATGATGTGTGGAATTAAAAAGAGACAAATGATTTTTTTGAGGATAAATTTGGAAATGGTAATGATAGTAACATTTTCAAGGGGCATAACTGCTACCCATTTAGTAAAGTAATAAATGGCAATGATAATTAAAATATGGCCATCTTGTGATTGAGGAAACTTTATGATGAGATATAATCCTCACATAGAGAATGGCCAAGGAGATTCAAGTGCTTGAATCTCAGGAAAAGAAGAATGAATAAGATCATCATGAAATTGATAAAGATTACACTTCATATAAAATGCAATGGTGTCTTTTTAGAGTGGTGGTCAATAATAACCATGAAAAGACATTCACAAGTTGTAGCATTTCTAATACATTGACCTATATAAATTCCCACGTGTGTTTTCTCAAGAAGAGGAGAGGTATCATATTCACCAACACATTTGAGCAAGGTGCCCTCAAAATTACAATAGTAAAGGATATTATTTTAAGGAAAAACTTGAAATCTTACTTTAATACTCTAGTATTTTTATGAGAGTTGGCTTTGGGAGGGTAAGTTTGATTTTATAAAAATTGAATGATGTTTGAATATGAAGGGATTTGTCAGGTATTGAAAATATTAATGTGACAAAAAGGGGAATAATTTATATATGTGAGGATACATAGGGATTTATGCATGTGGATAAGAATTGGTCATATAACACTTTATACAGGTGAAAAAAGGAAGCTAAAAAGGCAAAAGAATCATATAAAATGTTTTATTCTCAGGGGATTGATTCGATGGTGAAAGATGTAAATAATTTAACAAGGTTGTTATCAAAGTCATGATATGATTTAAGGTTCTCACTTTTTATTGGTAGGCACCACTGATTTGATGATATAAAAATTGAGAATCTCCTAAAACATGTAAATAAGGAATATCGAGATTAATGGTTGCTTGTATACCAAGTATAAGAGATTCATATTCAACCATGTAATTAGTGACATTGAAGCCTAATAAAAATATATAGGAATGATCTTACTAGATTATAAATGGCACATCCTACCTTGGCTCTTTTCAAGCACTTGGCTCTATCAAAGTGGAGTGTCCAAGTGTCTTCATGAAAATCAATTGTGACTTTGGGTTTTCATCCGTATTCATTTTTGTTGGTTGTTTTTGGTTTAAATGCATGAATTCCATGCTCTTTGGGGGCTTAGGAATTGAGATAAACCATTAAATTATGAATTATTATTTAAGGGTTATGGCTTGAGAAACACTTTCAATGAAGAGAACATGTTCATCAAAAAGGGTATCCTAAATGTGCCATTTGGAAAGAATGATGATGAGTTGATCAGAAATCACTTGCCTCTTGATTGATTTATGAGTGATGATTTTAAGGTGAACTTACATCAATAGCTTCATCCATTTTAGAATTCTATCACCAATAAAAAAGGCCTTAAAGAAGAAATTATGAAAGGGATATGAATGGATGATGATATAAGTCATTTGATAAAGCATTTAATTCCAAAGGTTTTTAGTGGGAAAATAGATGGCAAGAAAACTATGTTGGAGCTTAGTGTATCAAGTCTCATAATAAATAAAGGTGTTTTGCTAAAATTTGTCTATTTCAAGTATAAGGAAAATAGAGAATAATGATAGGGATAAGTGATTATAATGAACATGAATTGGTTTACGTCCAGACATTATGAGTACTCCTCTTTGGCTGGGGAGGACTACTTGAAAATAAGAAATCACTACCACAAAGTGTTTGTTAGTAGATAAATGAGTGGGATACCAAGCTACATGTTTGTTCCAGGAAGTATGAAACTTCCTTAGAGATGATAGTTCACTTTTGAGAGATAAAAGAGTAATAAATAACTAAAAAAGAGGTAAAGAGAGAGTGAAAGAGCGATAATGTTACCGTTATTCACAACCTGAGTGTAGTAGAAAGTGACAAGGTATAGGTGGTATATTTTATTTATAGTTTAGAAGGTGTTTGGGTGGGTTTTGGAAAGGTTAGGAAATCCATAGTCATCGACGCTAGTAAGGAAGTGACCAATATCAGCTATGCTACTAAGGTCGGTGGGTGAAGGTGATTGATGTCAGTTAGGTTGTCGAGGTCGGTAGGGGAAATAATTGCTTAAGATCTTGTATAAAGATTTTTTGGGTCTGGGGAATGGTTTTGGTTGGGTGTAGGAGGTTGGAGAGAGTTGTGTGAGAGAGAGATGGTTTAGATGGATCTGGTCAGAAGTTTGGTGTGTCAGGTCAAGGGGAAACAAGTATGGAAGCTTTATAACTCCCTCACAGGGGTTTGATCAGGAATGTGTAAAATAATGAATAATAGATATAAAGAAATAACAAAGTAAATGCTTAAAATGCCTATAAAATAAGTGATATACTTAGCTATAGTGGTGACTAAATGATAAGTGTCAGATGGATGGCTCCTATCAGGTAGTTTAAACTGATGCCCTGAATAGAGAAAACAAGCAGGTGCTGCTAGTTCTCAAGAGGTTGTTTCTTGATCTGGATTGACTCACGCAATATAATAGTAAGCTAAGATGTTGAAAGTTGAATTCTAAGACCTTGGATGCAAATAAGAATGATTTTTCTTGATTTTTGTTGACCTAAACATTAGGTTGGATTTTGGATTATATCACTAATGTCAATGATCCCACCAATGTTGACCATGGGTTTATCGATGTCAACAACCTTAGAATAAGTAAAACTACTATTTTTTGCTAGTTTTATATTGCTTTTCATGCCAAGGGTGGCACTCATTACAAAATGGTAAAAATAAGAGGCTAAGATAGATGTAGTTGGTTAGAAATTTAGTTTTGAGGCGAGAATAAGTCTTGGGTAGTTAGGATAAGGGGACTAAGTATTGAGGTGACTCATCAATTGAGAATCAATCTTAGGACAAGGTGGCTAGGTAAGGTGGCATAAGGGGTTTTTAATTAACTTAATCAAGTATTTTAAATTAATTAAATTTGTGAGGGGTAAAATCATGGGTTAAGGAGGCTAATTTTTATTATTAAAATGGGGCTCAAGGGGGTTTTGACATAGGTACTTACACATGTGTGTGTGATGTAATTTTGGTGTCTACATTTACCCCTTTTTGTCTTATAATTTGCACTAATAATTTTCAAGACAAAAATAGGAGTTAGATGCTTGAGGTATTGGATGAGGTACCCCCCCTTAAAATATGAATTGATGGAGGAGAAACCAAAATTGGGTATCGGTTTGATAAGAAGTGAATTGGGTAAGTAGAGGAGAACGTGGTATTACTTGTTGTGCATATACTACTATGAGATATAGTTGACAAATTCAAGAATAGGTAAGGTTGAGGAGGACTCAAATAGAAATAACCAAAGCACAACTCTTAAGGGATAGCTAAGAAGGTTAAAATAATCAAAGTTGTAGCTCTAATGGTCTATGTGTCCCATGTATCTAAGTTAGGAAGTGTCCTTGGAAAACATAAAAAGTTCTTAGGTGATAGGACAAGCTTATTTACCATCATAAACACCTAATATACATGCGTGTGTATAATATCCAACTATAGAAGAAGAGCATAAGTGGTCAGGACAAGCAATGTAAGGTTGGTGTAAAAGGGTCAATGAGCGAGGAGATATTCATGATCTCCAAGAAAAGTTGTCATGGTTGGAGATTAAAGTGATCTCCAAGGGTGGTTGTCATGGCTAGGGAGATATACTTGATCTCCAAATTGACCTAGAGTATGGGGTAAAGTCTAAAAAGTTAGGGTTGCGTATGGAAATTCTATTACAATTGTGCTGACGTCAATGACATTCTCGATGTTAGTAATAAATAATGCCAGCTTCAGCAATGTTGCCAATATCAATGGATTAGGGAAACATTACTGATGTTGATAGGCTTAAGTGTCAACATCAGTAGATTAGGTCAAGGATGCCAATGTCAACATCTGACCAAAATTGACAAAAGGGGGTTTGACAGCTGACCAAACTCATTTACAACTTTTCATTAGAGAGAAAAAAGATGTGAGAGTGACTGAGATGGTAGAGCTAAGAGGGGACCCAATAGGAGGCATGCCACCATAGGAGCTAGCTATGCTAGCATGGTAGAGATGGAGAGATGAGGTAAGAGTCTTTATGATTTTTTTTGAAACTTGAGTTGGTTATTTTGAGTTTGTAGGCTAATTTAGAGTGGGGTAAAAGAGAATGGTATTAGATGGGTAGGGTAGGTGTAAGTTAATATGGGAGGGATTTTGGGTAGTTTTTAGGTAAAAAATTGAAATTTTAGGGATGGGTCATTCAGCCCTAGGGCTGAACTAGTCACCAACATCGGTAGGGTCCACCGACTTTAGCCGACATGACATCGATATCGATAGGTGTCAACCAATGTTGACTGACAACAAGCACCGATGTCAATATTAAAACTGATGTTAGTGACTATGAAGAACCAAAAAAATAGTAAAAATGGTTAGTTTAGATCCCTAATAGAAGTAGTCAACTAGCTTAATGGCTAAGCTAACCTGAGAAGACCTTGTGTTGATTGAGTGCTACCTACATAGCCTAGTTTAGGGCCTCGTAGTTCTCCCAAAGCTTAGGGAAAAAGATCTAAGGTATGGTTTAAAAAGAGAGGTTGAGATAGGTCAAAATACCTAGAGATTAAAAGATAAGGCATCAAGTTGAGGGGTAGGTATATAATCCATGAAGCCTAGAGTTATGATAGGTAGTTGGGCCTAGGGTTGAGAGAGAGAGAGACAATGAAGTCTAGGGTAGAGAGGGGAGAGTAGGGTAGATAGTTAGGTAGGTATATGGCTGAGTTAACCTTAGAAGACCCCATGTTGATTGAGTGATACCTACATAGCCTAGTTTAGGGCCTCAGGCCAATGTAGTTATCCTAAAGAGAAGGGAAAAAAAGGCAGTGATAGATTATATTAAAAAGTATGTGACTTGAGTTATGTGTGTATGGATGTAGGCGAGGCTAGAGTTAATATTGTAGGATCACCTACCGAGCTTACTGACATGGATGAGGAGGGATGTCACCCCAGATGAGTGGGAGCATATGGTAGTGGTGGGGTTAAGAGGAGTATGATGATATTTTAGAGTCACTTGAGATGTGAGCCTTATGATAGCAATGATCGAGAGGTGGGATCACACCACCAACACCTTCCATCTGTTGACTAGAGAGTTGATAGTGACCTAGGAGGATGTGTATAGGGTATTATAGTTTCCACTCCAAAGTGAGGAGCTATTCTCATGCTTGAGAGAGAAGCATGATATACACATGGTGGCCTTATACGATGAACATATTGGCAAGGTGACATATCATTCAGTGAGTTTCACCTATGAGCTGATGTATATGGATGATGAGGAGTAGCATTGATTGAGCATCCTAATGAGGATAGGGATCACAGTGTATGCACTACCAGATGTAGATGGTGGTAGATTTTTGATTTCATTGACAAGTGTGTTGGCATAAATGATTGAGCAGTGGACTATTTTTGCATGGGGACTAGTGTTTTTGGCTCAGTTATATAGAGCTATGGGGTTTGAGATTATGATAGTGTATAGTTTGTGTCTCAACCATTTACTACACTATTGGGAGTATGAGCACATCATGGTTACATAACATTGGGGCTACCTACCATGATTTTAGTTAGCTTCAGGGTTGGGTTCAGATGGTGGAGGGATGGTATGGCATAGACCCAAGTGGAGGACGTAGTGCATGACATTGCTTAATATAGGTGCATGATTGAGGGTTTGACCCTAAAAAATATTTTATGGAGACCCTAGCTGACATACCCCATATTTAGAGGATAGGCACAATAGCTTATTGGCTTGTAGATCTCGCTATGGGTTAGGGGCAGATGAGTCAATGAGTTAGAGATGGTACTCATGGCCTAGGTCAAGAAGTAGTTAGGCCTACTACAAGATGTTCCACTTGAATTCTCTTGATATAGGAGGGATGATATAGAGGAACCCTTACTTTTGCCTTAGGAGATAGATGGGCCAAATTTTGAGGAGCTACCAATAGGGCCAAGCATCATTGATCCAGGGTGTACATTGGCATATACAGCTTGGTGGGTAAGTGTACACCTTGCAGTCGTAGAGGCATAGGAAGTAATAATGTAGGCTAGATATATAACACAAGCATAGGTAGTAGCCTTATAAGGATAGGTGGAGACATTATAGGGCTAGGTGGGGGCACTACATGGCCATGTTGGGGCACTACAAGGCTAGGTTAGGGTGTTATAGGGCCAGGTTACTGCATTGATAGTGGAGAGGGATAATTTGAAAGTATTAGGTCAGGTTACTCCTCTTCCACCACCATAGGGACTAGTACAGGCTAGGCCATCAGTAGGTGTGATGGGACCACCACGTATTATATCTATAGCTAGATATACTACTACCTTGGATGACATTTCCTATTATGAGAGGGCCATCAAGGAGTTTTCACAGATTTATTGCTACTCTAAGTTTAGAGAGCGGGAGAGATCTGTGTCACGTGCCATAGATTCTAGCTCATGCAGACACAGATAGGCTGAGAGTGGTGATGACACTTCTTCATGACTATGTGGAGAGCCTCAAGGACCTTGAGTGCCAGAGTTTACCTTTTTTGGTTATATATATTATATGTACACCAGCTTGTGAGCCAAAGATGTGAGATGCATATTTTGAGAGAGAGATGATATTATGATGATGTATTGATGGACATGTTATTTTGAACACACACACACACACACACACACACACACACACACACACATATGAGATGTTTGTTTATTGTGATTCTGAGATGCATTTATTGTGATTGTGATGATGATATTTATGTAGATGATTATGTTAATGTTATGTTAATTTTGATGTTAATGTTGATCATGTTAGTAGAGTTAGACTAGTATTTCCCATATATGTGATGGTATATGCATATTTGGTTTGTTAGTTTCATCTTAGCATTTGTCCATATTTGTGATGGTGTATGCTTAAAATGAATATGTTGGGTATGTTAGTTTATTTTAGCATTTTTCCATATTTGTGATGGTGTATGCTTAAAATAAATTGAGTAGGTTGGATAGTGTTAGTATGACATTTTCATCTCAATAGAGAGATTGACATGTGATTTGAGTGGGAAAACAAAGGGGCAGAATGCTTGTGTACTAGAAATGACCATTATCATAACATAAATAGGCTCAAGAATATGAGCCTTTTTCATGCTTTGCATCATCAGACCATTTTTTTTGTTAGAGAAGCATCATGTTCACCTTATGTTAAGTGAGTTCAAAGTCCCTTGAAAATGAGGGAAAATGTTTGGGTAGCGTAACCTTTGAATTGGGAATTATATGCTCCTAATATGGGTGATCCGAGAGCTATTATAGGCAAGTCCCTGACTTAAAGCTTTTTTTTTTGGTGTAAATTGATCAATGCGGGAAGCCTACATTGGGATTGTGTATGTGTAGAGGTCATATAAAGCTGATCAATATGAGAAGCTTCTCATTTGTATTCATCTTGGAGAATAAATCTTGGCCTAGACATTCTTCAAGGGAGTGGTCTAAGCATTTGTTTTTAATTTTTAAATAGTTTTCCTTTAAGGGAACAGTCTATTGATAGTATTAAAGAGAAGTTACGTAGTTGTCCTTCAAGGGAGCAGTCTATGTTGAGAATCATCACTTGAGAGATTACAACTTGTCTACATATCCCATTTTTTTTTTGCTTTTAGTCATGGACAAGACTATATAGGCTTAGGAGTTTTCCACTTTGAGGGAAAAACCATAACAATGTGTAAGTTAACTAAGTGAATATGAGTAAGGGTTAAGAGGAAGGGAGATGAATGTAATGGGGGTGCTCAATGGATGAGCTCAAGTTAAGATGAGGTGAAGTGATTCTTGGTTAATAAAAGAATGGTCATAGGTGTAAGGCATTTAAAGGCTTGGTTTCTAACCTTCCTTCAAGAGAAGACAAGTGATAAGTTCTTGAGCCATAATTATGAGTTATGATGTAGGGTCCAAGCCAATTAGGAGCAAACTTACCTCATTTGATTTTATTCATGTTCATCACATGTTGATTTTCCTTTAAGATGAGATCTCTAATATTGAAATCTCGCTCTTTGAGGTTTTTATTGTAAGTGCATTTGATACACTCGTAATAGATTTGGAGGTGGTTGAGGGCTATGAGATGATGGTCATCAAGTAATTCGAGTTGAGCTAAATGTTCTCAGTGAAAGTCATCATTAGTAAGTATGTATTTTAGAGAAATGCAAAAAGAAGGAATCTGGAGTTCAAGAGGCAAAACAACCTCCATCCCATACACTAAGGAAAAAGGTGTAGCACCCATAGGGGTTCCAATGCTAGTGCGGTAAGCCCATAAAGTAAAAAGAATGTGTGTGTGCCAATCCTTGCCCATATCATTGACTAACTTTATGAGAATTTTAGTTGTGTTAGAAGCTTATACCTATCTATTCGCTTGTGGATAATATGGCGATGAGAAGCTCAATTTGATTCTGAATGTATCACAAAGACTTTGGAAAGTCTTATTTTTGAAAGATTGGTTGTTATCTATTGTAATTTTATGAGGGACACCAAAATGATAGATGATGTGATGGTTGATAAAGTTGAAAATTTTGTCATCCTTAGTGGAGATGAGAGGAATGGCCTTGACTGACTTGGTGAAGTATTCAGTGGTAGTAATGATAGAATGATGAAAGAGGGAGGAATGAGGGTTAATCTCCCTGATTATATCTAAGCCCCATTGGGAGAATGGCCAAAAGTATTTGGTGACTTGTCATACATGACTCAAAAAGTGAAGGAGGTTAGCATGTTGTTGACACTTGATGCAATGCTGAACATAATCAACATAGTCTTGATGGAGTGTGGGACAATAATAGCCAAATCAAAGGATACACTTGGAAACTGTGTGACCATTTAGATGTCCACCAAAAATCCCATCATAGAATTCCTTAATAATGAAGGGAGTCTCAGTACTAGTGAGGCATCTAAGAAGGAGACCATCAAAACCTCTCTTATAGAGAAGTCCCCCTAGCATAGTGTAATGAGTGGCACATTTTATGAAGGTGCATCTCCAATTATTGGAGAGATCAAAAGGGGTAATAGAGAAGGAAAGGTAATCCATGAGTTGCCCATAAGTCATGTGGGTTGGATGTTACATTTCCAATAAAGAGGATGTTAGTTGATACATAGGAGGGTAATGTTAATCGATACATGATGACATAGATTTTTGAGGAAGAGGACGAAGAGGGTATGTGTGAGGAAAGTGAAGCCATTATGTCAACAAATTTATTTGTAGATCAAGGAATAATTTTTAAGAGATAAGAGTCAAATGATCCCAAGAGTGTATCTACATAATGTTTATACACTACAGAATCTCATTTTTGCATGGGTAGGAACCATGAACTTGGTTAACTACTAGCTGAGAATCACTAAAAATGGTTATGGATTTGATACCTAAGAAGAGATCTATTTGAAGTCCTAAGATCAAAGCCTCATATTCGGCCATATTGTTAGTGCATTTAAAACATAATTTAAATGACAAAGGCATAGGTTCACCATCTAGAGGAATAAGAATGACTCTCACACCCCCACCATATTAACATTTAGACCGATCAAAGAACAACATCATTTGATAGGAGATGCCATTGGTGGAGAGCATTATGATGGATTTGTTAGGGAATTTGAGGTTTGAAGTTTGGTTGTCAGGCAAAGGGGTGATAGCTAACTAGTCAATGATTGTTTCCCCCTTAATAGAATTTTATTAGATTTATTCTAAGTCAAATTTAGCAAGGAGCATGAGCCACCGAGCTACACATTGGTTGTGATATGGATTAGAATGCATGTATTTGAGGGGATCAGTATGGGTGACCACATAGGTTTTGTGATTTAGGAGATAATGGTGAAGATTAGAGGCATAAAATACTAATGCAAGGCAAAGTTTTTTAGTATGGGTATATCGAGTCTCATAATCAATAGGTGTGCAACTTATGTAGTAAACCGCATGCTCTTGATGTTGGTCATCTTGATGTGCAATCATATCACCTAGAGAATGGTATGTTACAGAGATGTAAAGGTAGAAAGGATGATTTTCCTTATTTGGAATAAGAACTAGTGGGGAAAAGAGGTATTATTTGAGTGTGTGAAAATTTTCTTGGAAATCTATATTCCAATTGAAGGAAACATATTTTTTGAGGAGATGGTGGAAGGGTTGGCAATGATTTGACAACTGGAAGATGAATCGGTGAATTGACTGAAGTTTGCCTTGCAGGCTACATAGTTGTTTTATATTAGTACGTGGAGGCATCTCTAGTATTTATCTAACCTTAGTAGGGTCAACCTCAATACTATGGAGAGAAATGATAAAACCTAAAATCTTATTGGAAAGAACACCAAAGACATATTTATTTGGGTTTAGTTGAATGTAATATTGGAAGAGATGAGTAAATATGGTTTTGAGAATCATCAAGAGATTTTGGTGAAGTTTAGACTTTCAAAGTAAGTCATCCATGTAATCTTACATAATTTTATATAGGAGATCATGGAAGATGTAAGTCATAGCACGTTGATAAGTGGCACTAGCATTCTTTAGATGATTATTTCCTTTTTGTCTAGGCCTGCACTACATTGGTTTGATCAGTTGAGTTGTACAGAAAGGTTTTATTCATGGAAATAAATGGAACATATCTTCCTATATCATTGGGATATAAAAAAAAATTTTAGTAATGAAGAAGAGAATGAAGCTGTTGAAAAAGAAAAATTAGTGGAAGAAAAGAATGACAATGAAGAAGAACATGCAAGTGAAGAAGAAGAAGAAGAAGAAGAAGAAGAAGAATTAGCTAATAAGGTTTCAAAGGCTCCAAAGAAATCTAAGTATATTTTTCAATTTCATGGATGCATTCAAAATAAGAATGTTGTTGTGTCCATAAACCCTACCAGCAAGTATAACTTCATCAACATGAATGTGGCCAAGCATCTACATGTTCAAGCAAAGAATATCTGGGAGGTTTATGTAGATGGTAAGAATATTTCAAGATTTGAAGCTCATTATGGAAAAATATGTTTTACACTCAGATTTTTATGCTTTGGATATGGATGATATGGATATAGTTCTTGGATATCCATGGTTAGAGACTTTGGAAACAATCAATATTAATGTTCAGAAAAAGTTCATGAAGTTTTGGTATAAGAAAAATAAGGTCACTTTACAGGATATCATAGTGGGAAAGGCACCAATAACAGTCAAGGAAGATCATGAGGATGAGATTGAAATAAGTGATGAAGATCATGAAGAAGATTCAAATGACATAGATAAAGACACATTACAATAAAAAATTAACACTTCATCCACTAAAGAAATAGAGACAAACAAAGTGGAAGTGGTCAAAAAAAAGGAGGAAAAAGTTGAGGTATATAGACACCCACATCATCATGGGAGGAAATAATCATGGAACCCAATGAGGGAGTCTCATAACAATAATCATTTTGGTTTTTGTAGGAAATCAGATTTCCAATCACAATGGCTATGCATGGAAGCCAAAGAATAATTACTATGATCAAGTATGGAATCAAAGGAATGTAGTGGCCTATGGAATATGGAATGAATGGGGAAATCACTATGACTATGCATGGAAGAATCCATACTATGGTCATGGATAGATGTAGAGTAGCACAATGGAATATGGTACATGGAATCAAAAGCAAAAAAATTATGCATGGATACCAAAGCAGTATAATTATGATCATGAATAGAATAAGAGGAGCACAATGGCATTTGGAAATAAGCTTGGAGAGGTATCACCTGCCAAGATCACATATGGATGGCTAGATGGTTGAGATTAGTGACAACTGCGTAATGATTTAAAGCACACTCATTATTTAGTTTCTTCTTATGTTTCAAGAATGAAACATGTCAAAGAGGGAGGTAATGCTATGTACCTAAGGATATGATATATTAATGTATATGGGTTGATGGAGATGCTGAAATGTGGTACACACCCCTTAGTTAGTTATATGGGTCTAATATATTAAGATAATGGAGTAACTTGTGGAAGTAGTGCATTAGGTAATGGTTAGCCTACATTGGGATTAGGAGGTTACCCATCCATTAGAGGTCTATATAAAGGAGATGATTATCATTGTAAATATATCAAGTAAGCATTGAGTCTTCTATTGTAAGAGGATATTGGAGGTTGTCCCCTCGAAGAGACATTGTGGAGTTATTCCTTCCTAAAGGAGTATTGTTGATGTTGCCCTACCTTAAGGGTATTATGCATATATTGAATATTTAGACATCTTGGTCCACTAATATCTATTATGTTTAATTGATATTTATATTATTTATAAATATTATTAGTGTGAATCATAACTAGTGGTATCAGATTAGTCATCTCGTGTTTGAATATCATGGATCGTTCATACCCTGGGGGCAGAGTGGGGGAAGAGCCCCAAGATCGAGGAGTCGGGGAAGAGCCCCTAGAGTCCCATGTTGGGTGCCATAGTTTCAAATGGGATGGAATGTTATGATCCTGGTGGGCAGATCTCACTAATAGTCTAGGCTTTTGGTATAATGGTTCATTACATTTCACTTCCTTGAATATAAAAATATCTAGCAGTGGATTCACCAGCCTTTACCTTTTTAGGAATAGTTTGACTCATGGTTTTAGAGGGATGGTGTGCATGAGAATGGTCAAGGTAAACATTTTTAGGTCCTCATATATCCATTAAATAACATCTTTTAAATCTTTCAAGGCTTGAAAAAAGTCTTGATTTTCTATTTTAGTACATGTCATGCCTAGAAGCACATTTTTTGATTCATTTGCATTGTCCGTATTGTAATGTTGATGCAATATTCCCTTAGAATGTGTTGATTTTAATTTTTAACCTTGGTAATCCATGTAAAACACCCATTAGAATGAGAACATGCCCTTAGATATACTATTCATCTTCAAATTCACTGTCCCATATTCATCTAATCTGAAGTCTTCTTGACCATCCTCATCAATAATATGATCTATAAAAACCTAAGTGTTCATGATAAAGTCTAATATATGTTGATCATCATCAAAGACTTGGAAATTGGTAATATTATCTAGGACTAAAGGAGTAGAGACCAAATATAATGATAATATTTTCAATCTAGAGTCAACCATTAATTACATGGTACTCGTAGTTATTGTTAATGTATTTACCATATAATTTCTATTATGAGGCTGTGTTTGAATATTGAATGGATCAAATTTATATATCAAGTTCCATAGTCATCTACAATACTAGGATAAATGTTCATTATTACAATAATACAAGCTCCTTATTTATTTGACCACCATATTTAAGTCACTGACCACTCTAATATTCTTCACTTTCTTTCAAATACGAACAAGAGGCCATAAACGAGCATCTCATATTCAACTACATTATTTGTGAAGGTAAATTATAGGTGAAATTCAACTAAATATGGCTTACCTCAAGGATTTATGATTTCAACATTGAAAACACATATGTTATTAGACTTAAAACCATCAAATTTTAGGGTCCATAAGTGATTTTCTATTGAGTGCATGGAGATATGATAAGCTGGTTATACTAAAACAGTAATTTCTTCATTGGCCTTCTCAACACTGAATGAGCATGGGTCTTGTTTCTTAGTTTATAAAGCCTTCTTGGTTAAATCTTTGATGAAATAGGTAGGATTAGAGTTATTTAGAATGGAGACCTAATAACTGAGGTTCAAAAACTCTTGATTTTCATTGATATGGATCTTTTTTAATTGGATTATTTCTAACTCAACCATACCCAATACTGACAAAGATTATTGGTAGCCTTGTCCTACACTCAAATAAGCTAGTTTCATGTATTGGAGTATTATGGTAACACTATGAAATTTAGTTATTTTAGGTACATAGAGGAAATCATCCTCATTTAAATGATCCATCTCCTCAATTTCTAAACCTTCTCACATGGTCAACTTGTTAACTAAGAACTCCTTATAGGATTTAGCCTTTTTCTCAAGTATGTAGACTTCGATCTTAGACTCTTAAAACAATTTCTCATTTTTCTTATTGTAATATGATCACATGAGTCATATTTAGATCATGTTTGATCTTAATCTGATTGGGTATACCTCTTCATGGTAGCCACATATGAGAAACATATATTTCCATGTAGCCATTCAATGTCTTAGACCAATCTCTACTTAAGAGCATACTATAAGCCTCAGGTATATCCACTACCTAAATATTAATAAATTACTAGACCCTAGGATTGAAGGCCAACTATATATGGATGTGGTTCAACTTATTGATAACTTTAACCTCTATTTTTTCCAACAGAATAAATTTTCTATTTGACTTCATAGGATTTGTTTTAGGATAGAATTACAACCTTCGTAGGAGAGTTTTTTTAGGCTTTCTCACTTACAACTATAAGCATGGGAACAACCTTATGTTGTGGGTATCTTGTAGCAAGGTTGAACCTCCAGAGTAGGTCGGTTCCTCTTTGATGCTCACCTAAACTAAAAGCTAAACTAATGCTCCATAAACAAAAGGGTTAGAAAGGGGATAAGGGCTCCTAAGAAAGATAACCAAATTATACACCTTAGCTAAAGGGGAAAATATCACCATCTTGAACCCACACTAATTCTACAGAGGATAATACCAACTTGTACAATCTCAAGATCGAGCTAGTTGCATTAGTATTTCATGAAGAAGGTTCTGGAAGTAATGAATGAAAATAAAGAGGATTTCTATGACTCACTGAAAGCTCACATCAATGGCAGAAAGAACACTAAACTAGACCATAAACAACCTTGAAAACACCTTAAACAAGGCTAGAAAGGAGGACCATGGATGAGGAAGATTCTCCTTCACACATTACCATAGTGTACAACTCAACAAACATGAATCCAAGGCAAGAGATAGGCAAAGAAAGTCCTTTTATTGCATCAAGAGGAAGTTCTTGACAAGGTCTAACCTAATCAAGATGAGCATATTTCTCAATATCTCCAAGAATGTCCCATCTCCCAGAAAGATAAAACAAAATATAAAAAATTGGGAACCCCTTACAATGGCTTGAAATCCTATATATATAGAATAAGGGGACAGGATAGAAGAGGGACTTGCATGGGAGAACAAAAAAATGGGAGAAAAAGTCATTGATGACCAAAGCCACTACTATTGTGACTACTTTGACCATGAAATAGACTTCCCAAGATCACCGTAAAATCTCCTTGAGCCTGATAAAACAAAATCTAAAAAACTGGGAACCCCTTACAATGGCTTGAAATCTTGTATATATAGAAGGGGACAAGAGAGAAGAGGGACTTACATCAGAGAACACAAAAAGGGGAGAAAAATTCATTGATGACCAAAGCCACTACTATTGTGACTACTTTGACCATGAAATAGACTGCCCAAGATCACCATAAAATTTCCTTGAGCCCTTTGCGCATTCAAGTCTTCCTCTTTGGAATTGAGTGAGCCATATCGGTGGTAGTTGCATGTCTCTACTAAGTTTGAGTGTTTTGTTCTTTATTATAACTTGGAATATCCCAATTGGTCCTTGCATGTTCGTTGTTCCACTTAGACGCATCCAATCTTTGTTTGACCACTTTTCATGTTATGGAAGTGAGCTGTATGTACTTGTGCCACTTGTCCTTGATTGATTGGCCCTTTGGATTTTATAACCATTGACCTTAATGTTCCATGGACATTTGATTTTTGTGGACTATTTTCCATAATATTCCTTTTGGAAATTTCCATTTTACTCATTCGAGCTTTGTACTCCTTATAAATTACCTCATACTTCTCATTGCTCATTACTTGCTTCAAAGTTTTCATCTACAAATCCTTACTCTTTAGGTTTTTTTAATGTGCCCTTCGGAATTTGTCCAAATGTACCTTCTAAAATTTTAAATTGATCCTTTGGATAGAAAAGACCTTCAAATTTTGTCAAGAAATCCCTTTGGATTTATGAAAGTGACCTTCAAAAAAGTTGTCTGGTCCTTCAAAAATGTTGAAATGATCCCTTTTTCCAAAAAAAGTCCCTTTGGCATTTTGAAAATTCCCTTCGGCCTATTTGAAGTGTACCTTCAGGTTTTTGAAAGACCCTTCAAAAAAGTGAAAAGGACCTTTGGGTTTTTTACTGGGGCCACCTTCTTTCAAAAATGACCCTTGGATTTTGGAAAAGGCTTGTCCCTTGAAGAACCCAACAAGCACTATTTTTTGAGACCAAATCAGGTTTGTCAACCTTTTTTACTTCTTTGGGTTTCTAGCTACTCACAAATTATGAAATAATTAAGCAGTGCTTCTTGGAGAAGCCAAAATACATTGTCCATGAGTAATTCAGGTTCATAAACCTGAATTACTTCTACTTATAAAACATTTAGAAGTCAAGCACCATTGGAAACCCAATTTACATTGTGCCCTTAGAAACCCAAAGTCTTGTGACTTTGAAATCCCAAAGACTTATACTTTGGAGAACCTAAAGAATTCTAAGAGAGATAACTCAAAGAATTCTCCTTTCAAGAACCTAAAGTTGTTTGAACTTGCCACTTTTTATTGAATGCCCACCTTCTCACACTTGGGAAAAATTTTGTTATGTGGGCCAAAAATGGCCAACATTTTTTGTGACTCACAAGGAAGCATGCCTGCTATACTTGAGAACCTAGCTCATGTTGCCTTGTCTATTCCATTGGGCATAGAGTCTTTGCTTTGGTTCAACTAGGATGACCCTTTTTGGAACCTCTTCTTGAAGCAACAAGGAAAAAAAAAACAAAGTGCCCAAGGCACTTATTGAAAGGAAACACACAACAGAAAAGGGAATGTACACAAGGCACTTGGAGGAAATCATAGAAATCTATCCTACCCTAATCTAACCAAAAAGAAAGGAAAATATACAAAACCATTGATTGGTTGTATAAAATATCTACCCTTCCTCACTAATACATTATACTTTACATGTTTGAGATATGCTAAACAAATATGGAGAAATACTATATTTTTAACAAGTTGATGACACACTTATCCAAGGAAAAGAATAAAAATATACTCACTTACCCATCCTAATTGATTGATTATGCCACCGTCCTGGAATGGATATGCAAGTTGGTCTTGTTCTTATTGGTGCTCAAATTTGTGCTCTAAATTAAGCACAACTTGTGATGGCTCCTCCTTTTTATCTCCCAACTGAGCAAGGTGCATGATAGGACATCCCTTTGTCAACACAAACATTGAGTAGTCATATTTTACCTCACTCTTGCTCTTTTCTACTTCATCATCATGCTTATTAGGCATAATTAGATCATAGTTTCCTTGAAGGACATGCTCATAATGAAAACTATGTTTATCCTCAAGGTTCTCCTTCATCACACAAGGTGGTGGGTATTCAAGTTGAAATTCTTGAGCACTCAAGATGTCTTCCTCATCAACCTCACTCAAGATTTCTTCTTATTCCTCAACTATAAATGAGGGTTAATTTGAACTTTCAAGGTCTAAAATATCATATTTATCTTGCTCAAGGTCTGATTTCCCTTTTTATAGCTCCAATTCATCTTAAAATGAAGCATCCTCATCTTTATCTATGTATAATAGACTTTCATTAGTCCATTCAAGGTCTATCTCATTATCATCTTGAGGGATGTCCCCTTCAAGATCTAGCTTACTAGTATCAAAACCATGCCAAGAAGATTGGTATAATACTAATTTTTCCCCCTCTGACTAAAGTGGGCTACCTATCATGATCTTATCATCATAGAAATTTACATCATCTTCCTTAGACTCACTTGAAACTACAAGCTCTTCCTCTATCCTTTGTAAAATAGGCTCTTCCTTCAAGAGGGAGATGGTGGGAGGGTGAAAAAGTTCACCTTGCTTGCAGTTTAGAAAAGTATCCTTCCAGCTAGGGACTTTGAAAGTTATCTTTGGTGACTCTTGAAAAAAGGAGAGAGAGTCTTAGAAATCCTATAAATCAAGCTCATTGAACTGAGCTATGGTTGCTTGATTTGGAACAACCATCTCCTCTTCAAAAGTTGCTTCTTGGATTATTTCAACTAACACCTCCTCTTTCTAAAAGCCTTTTTAGATTGACTCCCATGAGGAAAAAGTATAAGGAGTAGCCTCTTTTTCTTGAATTGGTGGTTGGACCCTCATCACTAATACCTCCTCCCATTTTTGTATGCATTCCCTGACTAATTTCCATGAGGGGAACATGTGGAAAATAGTTACCTTTTCTTGATTTTGACTCTCTTCCTCTTTATTCACCTTCAATTCCAACTCTTTGATCTGCATATCTATATTTTATTTGAAAAGCTTCTCTTTAAGTTGGTCAGGGACCTTATGAAGATAAGGAACATAAGAGGGATGATATGATGTATGTGAGGGTTCTTAAGGAAGATAAGTGGGGTATTGGATCTCAATGATAGGCTGCTCTACAATAGTTTCCTCCTTTCTTTGAAAGCTTTCTTGAATTGAATTCCAAGAAGGGAAGGTTTTAGGGACACTTGAATAACTTGGAACATAAGGGGTTTCACTTGGAGTGGCCTTTTAGGCAAGAATGGGTGATATATATGAGGTTTGAGGTAGTGTATATGAAGATAGATAAGGTTGACATAATTGGACCTGCTATTCTTCAAGGCTATTTAGTTTATCCTCAATAATTTGGATGTAACCACTCATATTCAACATCTAATTTGAGAGGTTATTCCAATTTAGCCTTTCAATAGGTGCCCATTTCTCTTATATTTGCTACAATGCAACTCTTATGCCATTAATGATGTGGTTAGGGATATCTTGACCATATCCCCCTATGTATTAAGTTCCATCATGTACTTTTGATACCCTAAGAGCATTTACCTCCAATTTAAAATGGATTGGTTTGGAGCAAAACTAAGGATAACTCGAGACTGAGAAGGCTACCCATAAGAATCTTGAGAACCACTTAAGGCAAAGCCATAAACATTGCTAACTTGATATGAAGGATGTTGAGGTAGAGAATGAGCATTTTAATTAAAATATGATTGATTATATATACCAAATAATGAGGATCAGACACTTGGATTGCTTTAAGCTAGCTGATAGATGCTCAGAGTCACCATTGATGTTTGTTGAATTCCTCCAAAGGTTGATATGCAGAAGAAAAACATCAAAAATCCTTCTACTACTTTGGACCTTGGTCTCATTGGGCATGCCAAAAAATATTGTAGCTAAAAATGTGCCCTTTTGGGAGAGTTTTTTAGGCTCTCTCACTTCCAGCTACAAGCATGGGTACAACCTCAGGCTGTGGGTATCCTATAGTGAGGTTGAACCTCCAGAGTAACTCAGTTCCTCTTTGATGCTCACCTAAACTAAAAGCTAAACTAATGATTCATACTAAAAATGGGTATAAAGGGGATAAGGGCTCCTAATAAAGATAATTAGGTGATACACCAAAGTAAAATGAACACTCATCTATGCTTGAACCCACACTAGATCAATCATAAGACAACTATGGCTTGCATGATCTCAAGGTCAAGTTAACACACTAGAAAAGGTTCAGGTAGAACACTAATTCAGACCTGTAAGAGTTTAAAAATACATTAAAGAGGCAAGTAGAAGGATGATAGACTAGGAATAATCTTGTTCACAAATCCACCAAGCACAAGCATACTAAGGCACTGATCAATGACAAGAGATAGGCAAAAAAATCATCTTATTATATCAAGAGGTAGTTCTTAAAATAGACTTGATAGGTTTGAGCCTAATCAAATGAAGCATAATTTGTAGCATATTAATGAATGTACATCTTCAAAAAAGATAAAAAAGTCTAAAAATTAGGAACCTTTACAATGGGAAATCTTGAGATATATATAGAGAATGGAAGAGAGACAAAAAGGGCTGCATGAAAAAAAAGGAAGAGGGAAGAAGTTGCTAAGTCATTGATGAATGGGACTATTATTGTCATTCTCCTTTGACCATGAGATGCATCACCAAATATCACTACCAAATATCCTTTAGCCATTCTTGCATTCAAGTCTCCCTTTAGTGGAGTTGAGAGAGCCATGTCACAAATAGCTGGATGTCTTCATTTGCATGATTGAATTGATTCCTACATTTAAAATGGCATGGTGAATTTTTCCCTCATGTGTCCTATTTGAAAAGGATGAGATATTAATGCTCTTAAGCTCAAGTCAAACCATGTTAGTTTTGCATCAAATTAATACTTGTTGGGAGTGATGGCCATTAATTTCACATACCAGCTCCTACTTTGAAACCTAGACTAGACCCTTCTTATAGATGAAAAACCAATCTAAAGACATTGATTTTATTATATCCATTTAAATTAGGTCTATTTGAGATTGACTTCCATGAACTATCGATTCTCTTTTCTGGTTGAAAATGCTCCTAGATCATACTCCATATGTTCCTTTGAAAAGTCAAACTTTACCCCTGCTTATGCCACATGATAGCCTTTCATTCATCATTTTTAGGACTGATGTCTTTGGGTTCCTCCAGCTTGATGAATTTGGGATTTTGTGACTAATTTACTTATAAATCTCATAATTAAAGCACTCAGAGAATCCTAAATTACACTATGAAGAGTAATTTGGGTTCTCTGAGCTCCTCAACTTTGCACTTGATGACTTTGGGATCCTCCATCTTGAAGTCTTATCATTTGTTGTTTTCAAGCCTTAAGACTTTGGAATTTTCAATCCTTAAGTCTTTGGGCTTTCCAAACCTCATTAATTCCAATAGCTAGTCACTTATCATGATTTTGATTCCCATCAACCCATCATTTCTCTTGGACACTTGGTCTCAGGTTTCCTTCTTCTCAGGCCTTTTTTTGTGGATCTTACTCAAATATTCTTCTGAAGGAATTCCTTTAGAGGAAGTACTTTGGATTTTTATTTCTTTACCTCAACCTATTATTTTGAGAAAATATCTTAAAGGAATTTATGTAGACAATTTGTTTGAAGGAATTTCTTTGAACTTTTTATCCACGTCTATCTTCAAAAATGTGTTCTGGCTCTTTCCCAAAGGAATTCCTTCAAATTTTTTCTCCTTGAGCTTCTTATCAAGGACTTTCTGGAAGGTCTAGATACCCTTCAAGCTTTTGAAAATGGTCCTTTCCTTTATGAATTGCCCTATTTTTTCTGAGAAAAGTGCCCTTCAACATTTGAAAAAGGTCCTTCTGAAGGGAAAGATACCCTTCAGGAAACTTGCAACGGTCCACTTTTGAGAAGAAAGTGCCCTTCAAAAATTTGTTTTGACACTTTTTCAGAGGGAAAGTACCCTTTGGAAATATTAAATTGAACTATTTCTCCTAATAAGGACCCTTCAAAAAACTATCTGAGAACTTTTCTTTGAACTACCCGTCAAAATTTTTGAAAGTGTCATTCGAAAGAATTATTTTAGACAAAAGGTTCGAAAAAATTCCTGACACTTAGCTTTTGAAGAAAACTTTGCCAAAAGAAAAACATTCCTTCAAAAAATTTGTGTGGAAAAATTTTCTGAAGGAAAACCATGAAGTTAAAATAAATAAAAGCAAACATGAGGTAATACACACTTAGCACCTACAAAGCCCTGAAGAATGAACAAGGACTTAGCCAAATAAAAGAATTTTACACAAACTTTACATTTAGCCCTTTGGATTCTAATATTGCTTTTGAACATTGTTTCTAACCCCTAAACAACCTACTTATATCCTTTTCTAAGCCCCTTTGATCTGTTTCTTTATCAAACAATGCAAGAGCTTTAGTATGTGGGCGAAAAATGGCCAATAAGATTGAATCCTAATTGTTGGAAAATGGCGTAAGGCATTACATTATTAGAAGTACATGAATTAGCCAAACAATTATGTAATTTCTTGTCAAAAATATTTATTGTTAGAAGAAAAGGAAGATTTTCAATCTTCTCTTTATAGATTTCAATGTGAACATCAACGTTTCTACTAGTTTACCTCCTTTTAGGAGTTGATAATTCTTTTAGTAACATATCCTTTTGATTGATAATCTATAGCAACTCAAACATTGTAATGTTGGCCTTAGTTTTATGTAGGTCATCTATAATATTATATCCATATTTTATTTGTTTCATTCATCTTTCAATTGATGGGGGGCAACTATTAACTATTTCTAGTCACCATTTGTCATACATTAGTTTTTAGGTGGAAGGAAGATGGTGGACGGGTTTTGTAGCTTCATAATGCATATTCAAACATTATACAACCATATTCAATCTCTTTCTTATTTTATTCAAGATCTTACATGATTATAAAATCCAAAACAAATATTCATGCATAAAAGAGTAGGTTTTCCATTGATTGTAGCATGGATTATAGGGTTTCTATATATCTCCATGAGCTCATACACTGCTTACTATTAAGAGTGAAGATACTATTCATGGACACTATTCCAAGAAATTATTGATGGAATAATATAGGAAACTACTTTCTTATAACCTATTACCTCATAAACTTGGCTTTGATCACTTAATTTGATCCTATACTCTGACTTGTAATCTGATTCCTTATCTACTTGCATGCATATTTCTTGTCATTTTCTACCTTGATCATCTCTTTGTTCACTAGGCTAGTTACCATATTTATGAATACCTATAGTAATTATTTAATTTTAATATCTATTATTCCTCCTATACCTTTTAATTCTCTTTCCTTTTCACCATCATCACCATCTCACAAACTATTTCTTTTACTTCACTATCTAATCTTTGTTCTAGCTTACTTAGTTTCATATAACTTCTAGGCCCAAAAGCCTAACTCATGACGTTAAAAATTATTATATTCTCAATAGGGACCCTATGGACACTAACATGTATATTTAAAAATTTCAAACTCATCTAAACAAATAAAATACAATCAAAGTTAGAACTCTCAATCAATCTCTTTTTTCTTTCTTTTAGGTCTCTTAGCTTGTAGCCCTATTTAAGCACAAATTTAGATGGGTTTCCAAATATAAATGGGTTAATGATTATATAAACATAGATTTTTATACCATTTATATTCATTATGATTAAATTAAAATTTAATGGATCAACTCTCAATGCAACCTACCCAACTCAATACACCCTTCTTCCAATTAGGTCTTTTTAGGCCTAATACAAACACATAGTGATAAATGCAATATTGTACGGTATTTTATGGGTATGAAAGCTATTTAATAATATATTAAACCTTAATATACATTTTATTAAAAAGTTTTAAAGATTTTTAATGGTTATAACAATAGTTATACAACTTTCCATTTTACAAAACCCTAAGTCTAGTTTAGCAAGCCTGTAAGTGGTAGAAAGGGATAAAAATAGGATATTTTAAATTATAAGGAACTTAAAAGGATAATAATAAATTAATAATGTATTATAAATTTTTTTTCACCTTTTTAAATAATTATTTGTCCTTGAAAAATCTTTAAAAGTCTCTAATAAGCTAATTTGCAGAGTACTAAGTATACAAAAGGACTGTGAATGAAGAATTTAGTTGTATCTTGCCATTCAAATAGGAAATTTATCCTCTAATGGAGGTTTGGGGACTATTAAGGTTAAATAACACTTATTTTCACCATTTATAAAGGCTATTTCACTCTTCTTAGTCATAATAAGTCTCCCATAAGCTAGTTGGTAGATTTATGAGTTTAGTTATAGGACTATGTTAGTCTATAAAGAAGTTTGAATTGAATATTGAACTATAAAGTAAATTTATAAGATTAAATAAGGATTTCACACCTTATATATGGATAATAAACCACTCTTATCATCTCAGACCCATGAAAAAAACTCAAATAAACATTCCAACCTCTTCTTTTATGAATATGTCAAAATAGGGTTCTTAAGGGCTGTAAGTTACAACTTGAATCAATGGATTAATTAAAAAAGACAATTAATAATTAAAATAATACAAGTTAAATTTATTTACATAAAATAAATACCCAAAATTCCATCCATATACTTCTTTAAACTTTCTTTCTTTTATTGATCTTATTGCTCACAAACATAACATGTACATAATTCTTGATGTAGGTAGGTAGAGTTTGTTATTTTATTGATCTATTTCAATATATTATCAATTTATCCACCTCATATATACTTATAATACACACATAAAAATATATACCTCTTCTATATGCTTTCCAACCTTATATCTCTCCAAACATGCATGCTAACTTCTTTTTCTGTACCAACTCCACATTAGGGGGAGGGTAGTTATACTTGTCTTTATTGAATTACAATACTTATTCATGAATTTTAAATTAATACCACTCAAAAAAATCTTAGGAAATTATATTAACCATTTAAAAACATTTTATAACATTGGCATACCCCACAAGACCTCAAAGCACCTCTCATGCAAGTTACAAAAATCAAAATTTTAAATTTTTGATTTTGGTTGGAAAATCAAGAAAGCCTAGGAAAATACTAGTTTAAAGACTCTAATGAAACTTAAGTGACACTATAAGATCCATAACACCCAAAAAAGACCAAAAATAGTCACAATGAACTCTAAAACACATTTACATGCTTTTTTCCTTAGTGATGCTCAACATCATACTTCCTAAGTGGGAAAATTTGAGCTCCTACTCAAATGCTCTTTGTCTACCTTCTTCCTTGCTTTCCAATTATTTATCCTATGATATTTTGAGAATATTTTGATACTTTAATTATTTTCCTTTTCATTTATTCAACTGATTCCTTGGTTTTTTCCTTCTTATCTTATTTTTTTTTCTTTTCCAACTTATCATCTATCTCTATGAGGTATAAGACCTGATGTAACTCCTTGTTTACTTCATATTTTATCTTCCAAATCTATAAATTCTCTCCATAATGATATGTATCTAATTTATATAACACCTTTTTCACTTTTTCTCTTAACTCATAACTTTCCTTTCATTTTCCATGCTTGGTTCTTACACTCTTGGCTAATCTCGCTTCTCAATCATGATTTATCCTTCATTCTCATGATCTAATGACTACCTATACCTATATTATTCCTTAATTATTATCAAAATCTCATCCATATCCTCTCTATCTACCTTATTATTACAGTCCAACTTCTCATGGTGAGTCAACTCATTGCCTTACTTATCTTGTAATGACATCTTATTATCAAATTTAGGTTCATCATACCAGAACACTACTTGGAAAATTCTCACCCTAATAATATAATTCTTACCTTAATATAACTTAATTACAACATTTACCATTGAATATTTTTATTTTTTACCTTGTTATTGATTCCTTTTCTTGCTCTATATCTTGCTTGCATGTGGCTCTCCTTCCACGAGCCTTTGTTCTTCTCTTCTTGACATGCTATTTGAACTAGTCCTTGGGATAGGAATTACATCTCTTTGTTTTCTCGATGCTAGCTTATCATCATTCCTTCCTTGAATCTCCTTTGGATTGATCTTATCCTCCTACCAACATGCATTATTATTCTAATAAATTATATCTCTCATGAACTCTAATACTTCCATGATTATTATATCCATATGATCATGGGGTGAATTTTTCTCTTTCATATCCATACCTGAAACATCTTGGTTAGTACCTATAAAATGATTTTCATGAGACTTTATAGGATTGTCAAGGACTTCCTTGTCCTTGTCATCCATTCTTGCTTCTACTTTCTTCCTCCATGCCTTTCTATGCTTATACATAATCTCTTTGAGTCCCTTATCTTTTCTTTTGTATTATTTAATTACTTTATTATCTGCCATTATTGGTTCTTTGATCATTTCAAATGAATCTATACCTTTCTTTTTCACGTCTTTAGACTTATCTTGGCTTACAAATTGATTTAACTCATCATGTACTAAGACTGGTCCATATTCTTGGCTATAACTCATTGTTTACCTCTAATTTTCTGCCCCTATGTGAAATTTCATCTCCTTGAGGTGTTCTTATAGGTAAGATGCTTTTTTGATTTATTAACTTCTTTCCTTCACTTTGAAATTCTTCCTCTATCTCATTTGTGACAACTCTATTCTCATTTTATCCTTGATAAAGGAACTCTACTAGATTAAATTCAATTTCTCACATTAATTATTTCCACATCCACTCCTCTTCTTCATGGTGTTCTTTCAAAACTTGTACCTTATCTTGAACTTGGACTCCATCTCCTTCATGTGTCAAGCTTAACACTATTTTCTACTACAAATTAGTTTTTACATCCACCAATATTTATTGAGCCCCAATAGACTCATGCACATTACTCATCTATTCACCTACTATTATAGAACAAACTTTATCATTTTCTTCATTATTTATGGCATGTTCCAAATCTGCCAATTCTACCTATAATTTATCCCAATTTTCATATACACATAGCTAATCTTGGTACTTACCTATCAACTCTCCTTCACCTGCATACTCTTGTGAAATTTGATCTACATTCTCATCAATATTCATTATATCATAATTATTCACAAATAAACTCTTATGTTGTACCTCTTCGATTTATTCATGCAATACATCTTATAAATCTTAACCTTCATATATATTGTCTTAATCTTATAGATTTAATCCTTGTTATTTTATGCCTTCCATGAGGCATCCTTTATCCATGGCTATACAATCAACTTATTCTTCCTCATAAGCATGTTTTCATTCTTTCTCTCCTTCATATTTTCTATCTTTATGTCCTCAACATGGAATTATTCCTTATTTAATCTTCTACTTGCATTCATACATGACAATAAATCATTAAATTTAAACAATTGAGTCTTGCTTGCCTCCATCTACTCCTTCTTAAGTTGCTTTGTCTCCATGACTATATCCTTCTTCATAAGGTACTGCTCACCTCCCTCATGTTCATATCTCATGACCTTATTCATCTCCTCATTGAAATAACTACATATCAATCTCTTTTTCCTCTCATTGTCTCTCTTGAAAATTTTCCTTCTTCTATCCATAAGTATCCTTACATGCCACTTAACCCTCTTCTTCTTCATAACCCATACATACCATTGGCTCTCATCTTCTTGCATGAGCTCCACTGATAATTTTATCCTGTATAATATTTTGTCTATACCATTACTCTCCTCTTCAACACCCAACCCCTTTATTTTTGGGTCTTATTTCCTCTCTTTCTCATGGTGGTAGTCTGACTCATCCATGCCCTTCTTATCTTTTACTTGCTCTATCTTCATCTTTACTTATTTAAGTCTTTATCATGTTGGAATCCTATTGTCCAAGTCTTTGTTAGCTTGGAACTATGACTCTTATTTGGAGTCTCTCTTATATTTATTACTCTCTTGAGCTTATCCTATCTCTATTCTTAGGGATGATCTACCACAAACTCTCTAGATTTATCTCTAACTATACTTCTATAATTTAGATTCATGTAAACTCCATAGAAATATTTAACAAATTCAAATAATAACCTTAAACATTCAAAAACATAAACTATACCAAGAGCTTACCTTCTCTAATACCAATTGATGTAGGGCCCTCCTTGCCTACAAAATATTACCTCATAAACTTGGCTTTGCTCCCTTAATTTGATTTTGTACTCTGACCTCTAATTTGATTCCTTATCTATTTGTAGGCATAATTCTTGTCATTTCCCACCTTGATCATTTCTCTTTAATCACTAAGATAGTTACCCTCTTTATGCATACCTATAGTACCTATTTATTTTTAATATATATTAATCCTCATATACATTTGAATTATCTTTCCTTATCACCATAATCACCATCTCACAAACTATTTCTTCTACTTCACTCTCCATTCTTTATTCTATCTTGCTTAGTTTCATATAACTTCTAGGCCCAAAAGCCTAACTCATGATGTTAAAAATTATTTCCTTCTCAATAGGGACCCTATGGCCGTTACCCTTCATATTTTTAACTTTAAAAATCATCTAAACAAATAACATAAACTCAGATTTAGAACTCTTAATCAATCTCTTTTTTCTTTCTTTTAGGTCTCTTAGCTTGTAGCCCTATTTAAGCACAAATTTAGATGGTTTTTCCAATCCAAAGGGGTTCATGATGACATAAAACTATATTTAGCTATAATTTATATTTTTTATGATTCAACTATAATTTAATGGATCAAATCTCAATGTAACCTACCCAACTCAACACACCCTTCTTCCAATTAGGTTTCTTTAGGCCTAATACAAACATACAATGCTAAATACCATATTGTACAATATTTTACAGGTATGAAAGCTCTTGAATATTATATTACACCTTAATATACATTTTATTACAAATTTTCAACTATTTTTAAGGGTTAAACAAATTTATAGAACTTTTCATTTTCCAAAACCCTAGGTCTAGTTTAGCAGGCCTGTAGGTGGCTAAGAGGGATACAAATAAGATATTTTGAATTATATGTCATCCTAAGATTTTCTCACTTTTTAAAATGATTATTTTTCCCTGAACAATATTTAAAAGTCTCCAACAAGTTAATTTGTATAATACTAATTGTACAAAAGGACTATGAATGAAAGATTTAGTTGTTTCTTACTGTTCAAAGGGGAAATTTAGCCACTAATGGGGGTTAAAGGAATATTTAGGGTCTATCCCACTTATTTTCACCATTTAAAAAGGCTATTTCACCTTGGTTAATCATAATAAGTTCCCATAATCTAGTTGGTAGATTTATGAGCTTAGTTATAGGACTATGTTAGTCTATAAGGAAGTCTGAATTGAATATTGAATTATAAAGTGAATTTATAAGAATAAAAAAGGATAATACACATTATAAATGTATAATAAACCAATCCTATCATATCAAACCCATGAAAAAAATCAAAGAAACATTTTTACCTCTTATTTTATGAATATGTCAAAACAGAGTTCCTAAGGGTTGTAAGTTATAACATGAATCAATGGATTAATAACAAAAGACCATTCATCATTCAAAGAATATAAAAAGGTAAACTTGATTCCCTACCAAAAATCACCAGAATTCCATCCATATACTTATTTAAACCTTCTTGGTTTTATTAATCTTATTTCTCACAAACATAACATGTACAAAATTCTTGATGTAGAGCGGCAAAACTTGTTCTTTTCTTAATCTTTTTCTGTCTCTTCTCAAGTTATCCTCATCCTATATCATAATAATACACACATAAAAATATATACATATTCTACATAAATTAAAACCTTATATATTTACAAACATGCATGTTGACTTACTTTTCTTTACCAACTCCACGTATAGGGGAAGACAATTATACTTGTCTTTCTTGAATTACAATGCTTATTCATGACTTATACATTAAGACCAATAAAACCAATCTTAGGAACTTATATGAAAAATTTAAAAACATTTTATAACATTGGAATACTTACAAGACCTCAAAACACCTCTCATACAAGATAAGAAATTTAAATTTTTAAATTTTTGATTTTGGTAGGAAAATCAAGAAAGCCTAGAAACACACTAGTTTAAAGACTCTTAATGACTCTAATGTAACTTAGGGGAAAATATAAGAAGAATCACAATAAAAAAATACCAAAAATGGTTACAATTAAGTTTAAAACATATTTATATGCTTTTTTCCTTAGTGATGATATGCATCATGAACACTATTCATGGTCACTATTCACTATGGTGAGTTGGTAGTGACTATGCATGCTGACGTGGCATAATGGTGATGTGGAATATTGGTGATGTGTTATAGTGGTTATTTTGAATTTTTATTATTTGGTGTGGTTCATGGAAGATATTTCATGATACAAAGATGATGTGAAAGAATATGGGACGAATTTATATGGAGGCCCATTGATTCATGTGTTTTTGCTTAAAGACAAAAAATGTTTTAGAGTTTAGTGGAGAGGTGGACGACAAAGATAAAGAGGTGGTGGATGAAAGGTGGAATCATGATTTATGATATTTTTAGTGGCCAATAATTACCCACCCAAAAAAAAATACAAAGAAAGTGGAGGAAACATGATATTCTACTTTGTTGACCCTTTACACATAGAAACAAACACTACATTGTTGATCACTATGCATGACATGGAGTGTGGTGAATTTTTATCCTCCCATTGTAGTTTATATCTCATATTTATTCCTCTCTCCTTATTAATTATGTAGTTAAGGATGGTTAATCCTTTTTAATTATATCCATGCAAGATTTGGTTTTGTAACTTTCTTGGTTGTGGCATAACCCTACCAATTTTATATCCTTTCAAGATTTTGTTTTGTAAGTTTCTTGGTTGTGGCATAGCCATACCAATTTTGTATCCTTGAAAGCTTTGGTTTTGTAAGTTTCTTAGTTGTGGCATAACCATACTAATTTTTTTAATCTTTGGAAGCTTTAGCTTTGTAAGCTTCTTGGTTGTGGCATAATCCTACCAATTTTTCTATTGTAATTGCCTTTGAATTAATGAAGGAATAATTTTACTTTATCTCATACTTGCATTGTTGTGTGGAATTTGAGTTTTTTTGATATTTATTAGTGGTAAAGTTCATTTCCCCTTTTATTTTTATCTATTTATCCTAACCTTCATGAAATATAGACTTCTTTTATAGGTTGTAGGTTATGTATAACTAGTTTCTTGGTAAGAAACAACTTTAGATAGATTTCATCCCTCTTAGTTTAGTCATAAACCCTTTACCTTCCTACAAATTACTTACTCAAAAGTGCTCAATTTGAGAGTAGTGTAGGTATATAAGTCATATTATGTTTCATTTTGCAAGTTACAAACAAGTGAAGGATCACATATTCTAGTGTATCACATAATTTTTTCATGTTTTAAGTTTAGTTTTTTGTGTTGTTCTCCTACCCCTTTTCCTTGTTGCATCAGTAGAGTTATGCATAGTTTAGGTTATTTACCATGGGAACTAGACATATGTAGAGATTCACTCCATTATTTAGGTCACCCATGGCCTAAGCATGTTTCCATTGTATCAATTGGGTGAGGAGACCTAAAATACCTTCTCAAAGGGTGTAAATCAAAGTGAAAATAGTTTCTATCATGACCAATGGGATAGTAAAATCATTTACTAGAGAATTGTTGGTGTTGTTCTTAAGTATATCAGTGTTTGGAAGTAGTATTTTACAAGCACCAATGGTGAATCTAATCTATTTCAACTACTTTTAGTAGCCCAGATATCCTTTTCAGGTAAAAGGTTGAGCCATTTTAGTAAACTTATAGTTTATAATCCTAAATATTTTTATGCCATGAGACATCTCTTCTATGGCTGGATTTAGGGGAAATTCCAACTTTCCACTTCCTTATCACGAATGTTATCTTCCCCTTCCTCATCAATATCCTAATCAAACTTTTTAGCCTATTTATTAGCCATATGATGAACCAAATCAGCCCTATAGATTACCTTATGCTTTATTCTATCCTCCTCATGATCCTAACCTATCTCAACTTGGTGGCATAATCTTAAAATCCAAGTGGTGTTTTATATGTGCACAACCCCATGACTAGTCAACATGTGTATATGCAAGGAGAGACATGGTTGTTAGGGTGCAATAACATAAGGCCAAAATTTTAGTAGAAATATATTTAGATGAACCAATCCTTTGAATTCCATTTCTCTAAGAAAGCCTCAGTGATATACGACTTGATTTTGAGAAATAGATGATGGAGATTGACATAGAGATGAAGTGTAAAAGGTAGTAGAAAGACCTTGCTTATAAAGATTATTCCATCATCAAGAGGTTATTGAGAAAGAAAGACATTATAAAGACTACTTGTCTAAGCAAAATACAACCAAAGAAGAGAAGATATGTCAAGTGCTTGATTAAGTGAAATAAATCAGACCTCAACTAGTCTCCTCTATTCCTAGTTTTAGACCAACTTCTCCTAAAACTACAAACCAAATTTTTAGAAATGAAGCTTATACATTGAATATCCCAATATTCAAGTAGGGGAAACTTGAAAACTTCTAATTAATTTTCCTTATTTTAAAATCCAAATTTGTAGAGGTCCCCTTTCTTTAAAAGAGCCTATATCTATACAAACTCAACCTATCATCTATCAATAATAACCCTCTCAAGAGTATACTTGTCCTCAAAATCCTCATTTTATAATTCCAACCATTGAGATATAAATTCATATCACATCAATCCAAAATGAGAAAGAGGAAAAGGTGGTAGATTACAAACCAAGAAATTTTCCAAGCTTAAAAATCTCTTCACCCACCCCCCAAATTGAAATTGTTAATAAAGATCAAGGCACATCATAATTTGATAGGTTGGTTACTGAGTGGAAAGATAAGAATGAGACATTTCAAGCAAAAGTTTATTTTCTTATTTACCAATAACTCTTAAATTAACCCATTACTTGAAATTTTTTAAGTCTTAAGAGTGTTTATTCAATCCCCAAACCACATCATTATCAAGAGTAGACCATAATGTCCCATATTTATCTTCGTTAGGAATACAAAACACAAATCAATATTAATGAAATAAAGATAGAATTAAAATACAAAAAATATAATATAAGATAGACATAGATTTAATGTGGTTCACCTAATATGGGATACATCCACACAAAAATAGCCAGTTTTTCTCTTTATTTAGTCCAACAAAATGAAGGGATAAAACTTGCAATACATCCACTACAATCTCCTCTTCACTCACATATAATGTGCTATCATAATTACAATGATCTCATATCAAAAATAGGGTTACATATAGGGATAAAATGCACATACATAATTTCTACCATTATATATACAACCTAATAGTGAATGGTCCATATTTATTACAAAATTACAATATTTTACAATGCATTTTTAACTAAATTTTGCTTCGAGGGCACTACCCTCAAACCCCCACTAGGGGGATTCCAAGTAGGTCACTACCCCCTAGAACCCCATGGTGACCATAGTGGGGGGGGTATTTCTCCTCCCCACACCCCTCTATCAGGAACTGAGCATTATAATAAGATCAGGCTCCACCATCTAATAAGCTTAGCAATGAGTATGTCATCCTAATTCATCGGTTAAATTTTATTTCCCTCCCACCATATCCATTTTTGAAGGAGAAAATGTTGTATGGAAGAAAAATGAAGACCATAAAAATGAATAAGAGGATGTTTTAAGTGAAGAGGAGGATTTTTCAAATGAATATGATGAGGAAATAACTATTGGCACCCCTCTATGTGTCATCAAATTTGAAAAATTAGACTTGGAATAAGAAGAAAAAGGTAGTCATGATGAGAAGTTAATTATCTATAGTTAAGAATGCATTTAAGGGCATGATTAATTATTTTATTGGTCAAATGAGCTTCCAAACAACATGGAAGAATAATAAAATCAGGTTATAGTAGAGCATGAGGGAGATCTTAATGAAGACATCTTGGTTGCTAATCTTGTTAAGCCTCATGATCAAGATGAACAAGTTAAATAAGACATGTCATACATTAGTGAGATTTTAGTAGTTGTTTTACAATAATAAAGTCTTAAAAATAAGTAAGGAAAGGTTGATGAGATGTGGCAACAGTACTATGAGCTGGTTAAAAAATTTGAAAATTTTAATAGGACTACACTTCTTAAAGAATGGAATGAACATGTTATTGGAGTTCTTGATAGTCTTAGTGAACATGAATAAAACATTAAAGACACTTGGGAATAATACCCTATCCTTGTTGAATATTATAAAGAAACTACCAAGACAATAGCTCCTAGAAGGCATATCCAACATGACATTGTAATGGTTAGTAAACTTACAACAATCCTTCCATAAGGTGAAAAACCTCAACAAGAGCATCCCAATTAGCTGAATGGTAGAGAAGAAAAACACAAATATGAGATTAGGACTAATTTATCAAACATGGTCTTTTCAAGAGGGTGTCCTATTAGATATCTAGCTTGGTTGGAGGCCAACAAGGAGAAGTTACACCTATCATACTTGATCTAGAACACTAGGTTGAGCATCAAGAAGAACATAATAAGTTTATCCATATACTCTAAGGAAGCTATAATTTTAGTCAATTGAATTGGATAAGTGAGTTTGATTTTATCCTTGGATAAGTATATCACTACTTCATAGAACACCCAGTCTTTATCTACCTCTAGTTGGCTGTACTCAAGCACGAAAAGCATTTCAAGTTAATTAAAAAGGGCAACTATTTTGTAGAACCCATCAATGGATTTGTTTATTTACCCTTATGATTGATTATTTTATGGTAGGATAGTTATTTTATTTATTATAAGTGTTGTTTACACATATATTTAGTAGCATAGCCATTTTATCCTTTCCCTCTAAGTGATCTAGCACAATTGTGGTTGTTTTTTGTTCTTTGCTTGTGCAGAAGGTATTTTCAGTTCCCAAAGGTTGTTTCAAGGAATTGTAGCCATGGTTACAATTTTAGATCAGATTGTGATGAGATTCATAATATTCCATGCCTAATGGACTATATAAGGCTACTAGTCTTTGATTAAAAGGAAAACAATTTGTAGAGGTCACCAAAAATGTTAACTATTTCTAGTTGCCATTTGTCATACATCAGTTTTCAGGTGGAAGGAAGATGTTGGATGGGTTTTATAGATTCATAATGCATCTTTACTCATTATAAAACCATTTAAACCTCTTTCTAATTTCCTTTAGATCTTACATTATTATCAAATCTAAAACAAATATTCATGCATAAAAGATCAGGTTTTCCATTGATTGTAGTATGGATTACAAGTTTTACATATATCTCCATGAGATCACACACTGCATACTATTGGAAGTGAAGACACTATTCATGGTCACTATTCACTATGGTGAGTTAGCAGTGACTATGCATGCTGATGTGGCATATTAGTGATGTGGTATAGTGGTGAGGTGGCATTTTGATGATGTGGTGTGGCCCATAGAAGATATTTCATGATACAAAGATGATGCAAAAGAAGATGGGGTGAATTTATATGGAGGGCCATTGATTCATGTTGTTTTTCCTAAAGACAAAAGTTATTTTGGCTTTTAGTGGAGAAGTGGAAGAAAATGCAAAGAGGTAGTGGAGAGGTCGAAGATAAAGACAAATAGGTGGTGCATGAAATTTGGAAGCATGATTTGTGATATTTTGAGTGGCCAATAATGAACCACCTACAAAAGAAGACAAAGGAAGTAGAGGAAGCATGATATTTTACTTTGTTGACCCTTTGCACATAGAAACAAACACTACATTGTTGATCAATATGCAAGACATAGAGTGTGGTGAAGTTTTCTCCTACACTTATAGTTTATCTCTCCTCTCTCTCTCTCTCCTTATGCATTGTCTATTTAAGGATGGTTAATCATTTATAATTGTATCCTTGCAAACTTTGGTTTTGTAAATTTATTGGTTATAACACAATCGTACCAATTTTATATCCTTGAAAGCTTTGGTTTTGTAAGTTTCTTGGTTGTGGCATGACCCTACCAATTTTATATCCTTGAAAAATTTGGTATTGTAAGTTTCTTGGTTGTGGCATAGACCTACCAATTTTATATACTTGGAAGCTTTGGATTTATAAGATTCTTAGTTGTGGCACAACCCTACAAATTTTGTTATTGTAATTTCCTTTAAATCAATGAAGATACAATTTTACCTTCTCTCATGTTTTCATTGTTGTGTGGAATTTGAGTTTTGTTGAACTTTCTTAGTGGTGAAGTTCATTTCCCCTTTAATTGATGTCCATTTATCCTAACCTTTATTCAAGATAGCCTTTTTTTGTAGGTTATAAGTTGTGTATAACCAGTTTCTTGGAAAGAAATAACTGTGGATAGACTTCGTCCATCCTAGTTTAGTCATAGACCCTTTACCTTCTGAAAAACTACTTATGCAAAAGTGCTCAACTTGAGAATTGAGTAGGCATATCAAAACTTTGGAGTTTATTGTGCAAGTTACAAGAAAGTGAAGGATAACATATTTTGGTGCATCACCTTATTTTTTCATGTTTTATTTTCAAAATTTTGTGTTGTTATCCTACCCCTTTTCCTTATTTTAGTAGTAGAGTTAGTCATAGTTTAGGTGATTTACCATGGAAACCAACCCTATCTAGAGATTACATCCATGATTTAGGTCACCCACAACCGAGGAGTATTTCCATTGTGTCAATTAGGTGAGGAGACCTAAAATACATCCTCAAAGGATTTATAATAAAGTGATAATAGTAAAATTATTATTTGGTTGATAATATGTTTGGGTTACTTTAGTGATGAATAGATTATTACTCGAGTTCTCATTAGGTGGGACTTGAGTATTATTCAGAGGAGTAGAAGTAGTTAGTGGGGTTTGAAATTTCATCCTCATATATTAGTTGTTTCCCATTTGAAATTTATTGAATGAATGGACATTGTATAAGTTGTCCTTAGGTTTATTATCAGTCTCAAATGGAAAATCATAAGTTTCAATTACTAAATACATGCCAGGGTTTCATCCACCTTGGTTAGAATTATTATCAAGTGCAAGGACTAATTTTCCATATCATTTTTAAAGATGTTTAAGGCATAGATGAATTATACATAATTACCCTCAACATGGCTGGTTATATTATGTAATTTGAAATAGGTATCTAGTGATAAGTCAATCAATTTCACTACATTATAAATAATGTAGTTATTCTGGTTATTACTATCTAGTGGACTAGGTACAAAGTTGTTATTTGGCCTCATATTCCATTGTCTATTGGTTCTGTATAAGTTGAAATTATTGTTGGGTGGTGGGTTATTTTCATTTTTGTGGGTGTGTTGATACACTTGTATACATAAAATAACCATATCATTAGTCAACTTCTGAACCATTTGGTACAGGTTCACTACTTTAGGGTTTACACTAGTATTTTGCTGATTTCTTGATTATAATTATGGGCTAGCCACATGTGCAATAACATTTATAAATGTAAGGGTAGTAGGGTGTGTTTGGTTATGTGCATTATTAATAGGTTATTTTTTGTTTATAAATGATGGTACAATCTATTGGTTACCAATAGAAACAATATAATTACTAGTGTTAGGCATGACAACCATGTTGTTATATACAACATGGATAAGTTATTGATTATTTTCCTATAGAAAAACATGATTCAAGGGAAAATAAATAAAATAATTAGGCATATAGTTCATAGGCATTATATAATATACTAGATTCAATTTTGCATATAAGACACCTGGGATTGGATTCATCAATAGGGTGTTATGTTGAAGAGCCTAGTTGATCACTAGAATCTAGTTGTAGGCACCTAGTTGATTTAATGAAGTTAAAGGACCCACCCCATAACCTTTTATCACCATATGTTTCTCAATTTTTAAGGCTTTGTTATAGGCTAGTTATAGGGATAAGAGTTATATTGGGGTCCTCCTAAGGAACATGAAGGCCATTGAGTCTAGAGATCTCATGTATGTTTTCATGCCGGCCACTTTTGTTTCAATGTAAGGGTATTTGAATATTTTTTATAACTTATGGAAGTGTGCATTGAATATAATAATATGTTTGTTTGGTTCCTTATGGGTAGAAACAAAGTGATGAATAGGATAGTTATATTAATGGGAGGCCTGAAATGGTTGATGAAAATAGTTATAAATCATTTCAAGATGTGATAGAGCCATTGGGAAAACCAAGATACCTAACGTAGGAAAATTATCCCAAGGAGTAAGGGAATAGGTGGAAAGACACATCCTCATGTTGAACTTGTGTTAAAATTATATTATCTTTAAATTATTGAATATACTCCTCAACTATTTGAATTCCATTAACTATATATTTTGGGTAAAACTTGTTAGTATTTTTTGGTAAATCATGAACAAACCCTAGAATGTTCATATGACATCCTTGTACACCAGTCTAGGTAGGATTAGCTGCTATAGGTTTGTGTTGGGGAAGCAAAAATGGTATCATAAAATGAGTAGTCACAACTATTGATGAATTAACATCTAACTAGATGGGCTCAACTTTACCTTTTCCTTTGTTAGATTTTCATTTAGGTATTGTAAGGTTAAAAAGCTGTAAGAATTCAAATTTATTACCAATAGACTTGAATCTTGTGTCTTTCTATCTATTATCACCAAATTTTTCACCCTAGGATAAGGTTGTTCAAATTTGGTGAAACATAGGATTACTCCTAGACTTGTGGGTTTTCTATAATAGGGGTTAACTTCTAGATTGAAGGGATAGCTCCCTTGATGAATTACTTAGGATAAATTTCACTACTTTATTACTTTGAAAAGTGGGAGAAATAACTAAAATAAACCTAAGTATAGTGGTGATGCACCAAATTTTTTAACCACTACCACACATTGTAGAATACACAAAGACCTATAGACAACATGAACATACACACATTCTAGATTGAATTTATTGCATCAATGTTTTGTATAAGGGTAAGACATTGTAAGCCAAAGAGGGAAGATTAATTCCACTTAAAAACCCACAAGAGACCCATGATGATACTAAATACAACCTAAAACAGAGATATAACCACATGAGGTAAGATAAATATGACACAAACAAGGTGATATACATCCACACTTGATAAGATCAACCATTTACATATTTATCATTGCATGTATTCATATAATGATGTAAAAAATTTGCTATTTTATTGATCAAAGATAGAATAAATGGGTAGGACTTTTCCATACCCATGTGGATGATACAAACTTAGCCAAAAGTGGCTTAATATATAGAGAATGTGAGAGAGAAGAGAGATAAGTGTAGTATAATATGAGTGAAAAGTGTCCATGAGAGTTAAAACAACAATAGGAGTTATGGGATAGTCTAGTATACCTCCAATCCCATGTGTCTCACTCCTAAAGTAGCTTCAGCCTTCCAAGTGGCATGGGGGTTACAATTTGACTTTGACACATTGACTAGATCCCTATAAATTTCCCTTATTTGCATGAAAGGAGTGACAAATGGACCTTTAAACCATGAATTTTCATTAAAATTATCTAAAACAACTCGTTAAACATCTTCCTTATTAAACTCTTCTGACATATTATTCCATCAGTTATATACATAGGTGTCTTGTAACTCTCCATTTCCCATGCCAAGATTGGTACAAATGGCCTAAAACTCAAGTGAACCTTATTTATCTAATCCAAACCAGATGAATGGTTTTCAAATATGTTATTAGGCCTTATTAGACTCACTCCCAAAAACTCATTTTTCTCCTTAAGCCTTTAATAGCCCTAGTTTCCTTATAGCCTTTTTTTCCTATTTTTTCTCCTTGTGTGGGATTTTTATGGATTATATTTAAAAAATAATGGAATATTATAGGACCCTCTATGTCCTTCTAGATCCATGTCAAATTTCATCTTTAGAGTCTAAGTGAAAGCCCAATCTTTTTGCCTTTCTCTTCTGCCAATTATGACTCCTTGCTTTGGACCCTATTTTCTTGCTCTAGACTTATACCACACATGTGAAAATAACCAAAAGCATGTGATTTAATTTACCTAGGACATAAAAAAACTTCATGTAAATTTTGGGTTCTTATGACCCTATGGTAGTATGCAAACCAATAAATGGCCTTACCACCTAGTCTCGTTTTGAGCCTGTTTGAGACTGCCTTGAAAAATGGGCCTAGTTTGATCATATACAAAATATAATATGATTTTTTTTGGATTTTAATAGCCACAAAAAATTCAAAATTACCTCTTCCCATGTTTGGGAAGGTCTCCCTTTCTTATAACACTTGTAAATCATAAAAAAACATGAAAAAATAAGGTATTTTGGGTAGTTCGTATAGTAATCGGTACATGTGAAGTACATGTGTATAACCTAATTATATTAATCAACAATATAAAAATTTTTTTAGGATAAAATTATGTTATTAGATATGAATTTGAGCTCTTTCTCTGTAAACTAGTCATAATTGGGGTTTTAGGAGGGTTTAAGACCTGTTTGGGGTCTTAACGATTATTCATAAAGAAAAAACCCTCTCTCCTAATGTGAAAATATTATTTTTAGGGGACACATATAACACCTCCAAACACCACTATGTCTCATGCAAAGTATGAGCAACAATATGAGCATCTGAAGTTGTTCTTTAGGTGGCTTACCTGGTGTTTCTTGAGTGTGAGATACGTCCAAATTGGGTTTTGAGTATAAAAACTCATTCCAATTACTTTAAGAGGCTAAAAAACCTCTGAAACATCCATTTACATAATTTTACATTCTTTTTAAATCTTCATTACCCCTTTGTATGCTCAAGTTACACTAGTCAAGGTATGGGGTTTAAGAGTTTATCTTCTCTTTGTTAGCCCTTAAGGGCCTTCGAGTGAACACTAAGGTTTGTTTCCACTTAATAATGTATGGATACTTATAATATGACATTTAAATACCTTAGATCTTCTTTATATTTTTTTAAAACTTGTTTCATACCCTTTTAGCTCAAGTAGCCCCTAAGTCTCTTGACTACCCCTTGCCATGGAGTGGGCAAGGTCTGAGATAAAATAGTGGGTATCTACACTACTTGTATAAATTTAATATACTATGGGTTTATTTTATATGTCATAATATCATTCTATACCAAATTTCAAATCATGATCATGTTTAGAGGACCTTCGAGACTTCAATTTCCTTCATGACTTGGACTTCATGCTAGTGTGACTACAGGGTTTTAGGCCTGACTAAGTTTTGTCTTTGTCACACTTGTGTTTGGGTCTAAGAGTGAGAATGAAACCTTTATAATATTTATTGGATACTCTAAAATGTCTATAATTATTTCAAGTCTCTTTACATACCCCAAACAACCTATCAAAGTGCTACCCCTTCATAACTCTATCTAATTCACATCTTACAAGCACTGGCTGTAAGTAGTGTTTATTGAAAATGATTGCCTTGGTAGTTAATGTAGGTGTATTTGAGAGTTGTGATATATTTTATAATTCCACTCATGATTTTATTACCAATCCCAAACACAAAATAACTAATTTTTTTTGCATAACACTGTGGACTTATCTTGTGTCTCTATAGATGGTTGTAGGTGATGACTATGTGTAGGGTTTGGATATGACTATGCTCTTTATTTTTAGAACTCATATTCCATGTATTAATAAAATTAATGTATTTTAAATTAATTAAATTCTCATTTAGACTCTCATTATACCTTTTAATCACCTCAACCTCTAAATTTTAGGCCTAAAACTATCCCAATCATGTATGTATCCTGTAGATAGCTATTTAGGCTATTTTGATCATGTTTTTGAAGTTTGAGACCTAAAAAATCATCTAATCAATGTATGATCTATTTCAATGTGATTTTAAATTATTTACTCTCTCATACCTCTGAAGTTTTTCAATTTAGACTTAACCATCCTGTGCTTCCCTCATTCAATCACTTGTAGGTGTTGCTTAGAGTATTGACTATATTATCTTGAGTTTAAGACTTCTCCTTCAAAATTAATAACCTATTCAATTCCTTTGATCTTGAGTTGGAAGTCATAACTAGGGTTTATGATTATTTTCAAACATCTTTTCCCTTTTGAATCATTTATTTTAACTAGCCTAGACTTAGTTATTTAGGCCACCTGTAGATGCTCATTCTTAGGGATACTTAATTATGTCTAGTATATTTGGACCTCATCCTTCACACTTATATCCCTCCAATATTTCATGGCTGTTATCAATGTTTTTACTTAGGTTTTAGATACTCTTCAAACACCTCTTCTAGCTTTCCTAGGTTTGATACTAGCCCATACCTCTAGCAGCTTGTAGGTGATTATTTAGTCACTTGACTGTGCTTAGGAATTCTAAGACCTCAATTACACATTATAACTTTTCAATGCTCCTAGAAATATTTGTAATCTCAATTAGGTTTAGTTATTTTCTCAACACATCTATTAACCCTCATTATATGTAATTTATCCTACACCTTTGAGACATGCATGTAGGTTCTCTTAGGGCTAGAACTATGTGTTTTTAATATTGAAACTAGTCTTTCCACTTGTCTAAATGCCTTAAATATTATTCAAGGGTTTTTGTCCTATGTCATTTACAATGAAATTTTAGGTCTCCATGTTTGAGAATCTTTTATATTGATTGAATTTTTCTCTTAGTCCAAATGAGGACCTATAGGCTTATGGATTTTAGGTCATTATGAACTATCTAGGGATATACCAAAACATCTCCTGAGTTCTTAGTCTTCTCAAACCCTATAAACCACTTCATACTCCCATTACATTCCTCAGTGGTATTTAAAGATTAAGACCAATCATCAAGACACCTTCTATAAAATTCCAAATTTATATCCATTTTCATATAGGGTATTATATGTGATTAAAATAAGCTTGTCAACTTAATCTCATAGTCATCTTCACTTACAAGAGACCTAGTGGCTTCTCAAGGACTTGTATCCTTTTTTAAACTTCAATGATATTGGGATATTTATGTATGAATCTTACTTATGATATTGATATTGGAATAAATAAGGACCTATAAGCCTCAACTTGTAGGTCTCATGTACTCTATTTAGGGCTAAAAAGTCACTTTCTAAAGCTCTTTAAGTTCTGAACTTTCTTAACACTATCAACCCATTTCATGCCTAGTTATTACTCCTTCAAGGTCATAGAGTTTCTAGACCTTTTGGCAATACATCTACCATTCTCAACTCATCTTACAATCCTTATAGACTTATAATTGTCCCACTTATATACAAGAGCTATGTGTAGTTTAATTTGAGAATTTAGTCAACTTATATCATTTTGATTATAGTAGTGAGGCAATCAAGATCTTGTGAATGAGTGAGGAGATGTGTTAGATATTGTTTATAACTCTGAGCATATCCCATTTACTTATATAGTTTGTACAATCCTATGTATTGAAGAAGTATTCATGACTTTTCCTTAGAGGGTGTGTTAGACTAACATATTCATTTTCTTATGTTTTTAGTAATGAAAATGTTATTTTAGAATCTCATTTCATGATGAATTACTAGAATTTGAACTAAATTGATAGTTAAACCTCCATTGGACTGTGAAAATATAGACTATGTCTTCTAAAGATCATCACACTTGAAGAAGATGGACCAAAAAAAATGTGAGATAAAAGAAATTGAACTCCATAAAATTGGGGGAGTTTTCATGAGCAGTGAAGCATTAGGAACCTCTAAGAATCACTATCATGAAGAGGAAATAATAACTTATAGTATAATCTACTAAAATAGTCTCTATACTAAGACCTTCTTCCTTTAAGTGAAAACATTCATAGAGATTAATTAGCTGATGAAACCACCATTAAAAGGAGATCCAAGACCTCTTAAAGTCACCCTTAAAATTATTCCTCTCAATTTATTTTTGAGCTAAATAAATAGGTGCAAGAATAGATCCCTCTCAGATGCATAAGCTATAATGACCTGTTGTCACTCTTAGTGATTGTTCATAAATAATAGGACATAATTATGAAAAAAAATTGACACTAATTTAAACTAATTAGGAACCTAAAAATAGTCAAAATTTCATCTCCTAACTCTCTCTCTCTCCTGGCTATACCATCCACTTCAATTTTACCTTTTTGAGCTTGTGAAGGTAACAATGGATGAGAAAAGGTGTATGTGTTAAGGTATAGTGTGTTCAAATTATTAATATAATGTAATTATTGTTTGGTAAAGAATAATATGTTAATAGTTAATAATTTATATTTATCAATTAGTCATTGTAAATTAATACTTTCAGTTATATTATTGTTATACGGGTAGGTTATTAGAGTCATTTGGTTAGTGGGTTAAGAGTTTGTATGGATTTGGAAATCCCCTATTATAAGAACTAGAGTCCTATATATTTATAATGTTCAAATGAAATAGTATGGAGAGTGAATAATATTTTAGTGTGTTTTGTATATATCTTGGCTTTGCATGTATTAATGTTTTATAATAGCTCTTCAATTTGTTATTAGTGGTATCAGAGTAGTGTATGATATTTTACAATGGAATCCTAAGTATGGTGAGGGGAAACTACACTATGATTATTCCCTTTGTGAATGATAAAAAATTGGTTCTCAGTAGAGTTTAGTATTATTTGAAGTTTTTATATTCTATGTACAAAAGCGTAATAGCTGTAAGACATCTTGATTAGAGTTATTTATGGTTTTTTGCATCATTGTGTATATGTTATTCACCATATGATCTGATCCATTCCATTCCTTTTTACTGGTTGTTTATTTTGATTATTATGATGAAAAATCTAATCTAAAAATATTTTTTTTAAAAAAAGTTTTAGTGCAATCCATAATTACATCTAAATATGCATCAAGAAATTATTTGGTTTGTGTGCATTATACCGTGTGAGCAATTACTATGCAGTTAAAAATTTGTAGATTCATGCATTCTTTGGGCCACATCTTTTACATCAATGACGAATTCATGTTTTTCTATCTCATGGTGAGTAACATCTAAATGTTATCACTACAATTTCAACTTGAGGTGTTTTTGTTTAGTAGTGAGTTATTTCTTTTAGGTCTAAATTCATTTAATGATTATCATTGAGTTTTTTATCCACTTTGGATTGTGGATGACAAAATAGTTTTATGGTCTTAGTAATTTGGTAGATCAAGTTTGTTTATTTAGTGGTCTTTAGTTTTTGGTCTATTTCTTAGTTTATTAGCCTTTAGTTTAAGTTATATAAACATATAGTCAAATAGATTTAGAGTCTTAATATATAAAGTTGTGTTAATATATCTTTCATACATTTATTAAAGGTTAATGTCATAAAAAATATAAGTGTCTTTTTTATTTAATCATCTAAGTCAAAATTGTCATATGGTTTTGAAAGTCAAATTCATACTCTTATATGTAAAGGACACATTTTCAGGGTAACTGACATCTTCATGTCAAATGCATCAATTTTATGAGAGGTAATATTCACTTGAACCTCAATGGAAAATTTTATAAGTAGGTAGTGACATACTAGAGGAAGGAGGAAATAGGGGCTTTAGGTTCCAGAGCCTCTTGTCAATCACCAACGATGGGGCTCAAATGTTTTAGTGATATTTTGTGTGGTGTGTTTTTTTCCACTATGTATTTGAATAAGAACATAAGGAAATTCTTTTTTACATGTTGGTGTGGTTTTTGATTTCTTTAGTGTGGTGTGCTCTACACCAAATTGGCTAATTCCAAAGATATTTCTTTAATGGTAGTGGAAACCATCTATGTTGTTTTTATTTGAATGGAAACAAACATTAAAAGAGGCTGCATAAGATGACAACAAGGATTTATTTCCTCATGATATTTCCTTTTCAAAGTTGTGTGTGTTTTCATTACCCTGCTTGTTTAGAAATCCTTTGATATTTGGAGAAAAGGGAGAATGTAGATATAATGAAATGTGTTAAACAATTGTATAAGAGGGAAACTAACTATAGAGATCCCACGATTAATTTACTTATTTAAGGAGATGACCCCTAGTGATATGTACATACATTCATGTAATAAAATATGGGATGCAGTAATTCACATAGTAGTGGTCATGTGCAACAAAATTGAATTAGTTGTATGCAGACCTAAAAGTATGCATTGGCATATGATTCTGTTCAGGCCAGTTCTTGAAGATGTATATTATCCCCATGCTCACATTAAGGGGGTGTAAATATGATTAATAATGTTCACAAGAGGGTGAATGTTAAGTTATAGTGTATTAATACTATTAATATAACATAATTATTATTTGATAAACTATATTAATAATTAATAGGTTAGATTTATTGATTTGTCACCATAAAGTAATACTTATGGTTATATTATTGTTAGTATGTTATTGTTATATGGCTAGGTTATTAGAGTTATTTGGTTAGTGAGTTGACAGTTTTTAGGGATTTTGAAATCCCCTATTATAGGAATCAGATTCCTATATATTTGTAATATTTGAATAAAACAATATGGAGAGTGAATAATATTTTAGTGTGTTTTATATATCTTTTAGCTTTGCATGTATTATTTTTTTATAGCAATTTTTCAATTTGTTATCAGTATGGAGTATTAGTTTGACTTTAAACTTGGTGAAAATATGGTAAATGATGTAAGGGATACAAATATACACTTAAAAACCATTTCCAACTGAAAAATGATCCTCTAAGGCTGTACAAGTGCCCAAAAGTGCTTGAAAAGTGTCATTTTTCCAATTTGGGAGGTTGAACCTTCAAGTTTGTCAATACCTAACTGACCTTAAATATTATTTGAATTCTCTCTAACACCAGGGATGTTTTTAACCTTCTTGAAATGTTTTATTTTGAGAGTGGTATGTTCAACTCTTTCAAATGGGCCAAAAGGTGGTAAAAATGTGATTTTTTGCATATAGGAGCCAAACAAAGGTTAGAGCATGATAATATGATAAAAATGACATCCAAATAAATTTTTTTAATGACCCTATACTATATTATACCTTTGTCCAAGTTTTACCATAGAAGACCTTGTGTTTGATCTTAGGACTAAATAAGTAAACCTAAGACCGAGACTTGGACAAGGACACATATGACCATATATGACTATTTAGGACCATTATAGAATATGATAAGACCATATAACAACCTTATAAAAGTTTAAATTTATAAAGGTTGAACTATTTTGACTTGGGGTCAAATTTTTGTTAATAATTTAGTGATTCATATGGGTTACATACTTGCAATGCTAAATAGACTAGTACCATTGTCCTTCCATTGTGCAATGAATTCATTTTCACTCTGAGACAACAAGATCAAACCTTGACATTTAACCAAAAAGAAAACTTGATTACCTCATCAACACAAAAAATAAAATAAAGGAAGACACACACATGTGCTAACTAAGAACTTAGGGAACACAACAAGAACATAAGCAAACTAGACTATATACAAACTAACCTAAAGCAAAATTTCTCCTCCTAGATCAAAATGGAAGCTTGCAACATATTTTTTTCTATGATATGAAGGAGTGAATGAATCAAAATTCCTTTTAAGATTTTCTTTTGATGTCTTCAACTCTTTCATGCTTTGTAATCTATTTGGCATGATCTAAAGTGAATTAATGATAGTTGTAAATATGTCACCTATGAAGGTGAAATCTTATTGCACTTTAACAACCCTCTCATAAACTTTACTGATGTTTTTTCTTGTCTCAATCACTTTTATGTGTTGAATTATAGGGGCAACCTCCATCTTGGTACCTTGAATATTTTCAGTTTGTTTTTCAAGAAGCAAAGCATATTCAAGAACATATTAAAACTTCTTTCCAACTACTACAAGCTCATCAAGCTCATCAAGGAGCTTAGAATACTCAACCCAATCCTCATCATTATCCTCAATGAATACATCCTATTTGATCTCCTTATGCATATGACCTTTAACCTTGTAAAGGCCTTAAAATTATTGGAGGATCTCAACATGCTATTACCAATCACCCTTGTCTTCCTTCTCTTCAAGAACCATAACTTATTCAACTTCATCTTCTTGGTCATTATATGCTTCATAAAACTCAACTTGATTACTTGAAGAGTCTTCAAATTCAAGGTTGGATGCAACTTGCATGAGTTTGGGTGGCATAAGATCTTCTTTTTGTAACACACCCTCAAGAGGCAAAGTATCTTTAAGCGTGCCTTCAACTTGACCAACAGAAGGTGTAGGATTTTGAAGGCCTTCAAAATATTCACAAATTTAATTTAACTTATACCACATGTCATATTGATTTATATTCATCATTATCTTTGTATTCTATTAATTTTTCAAAGCTAACCTCTTGATGTTGCTCATGACTCTCAACCAACTTAGCTAATGTGATGTCTCTTTCAAACACCTTCTCTTTTATGTTTTGATCAAACTCTTCATTGGAAATTTTAGCATCATCAAGGTCATCTCTTTTTTCATTAAAAATGATTGACTTATGATTTTCTTCACCAAGGGGAGTACCTATAGTAAATTCTTCATCATGGATACTTAAGTCATATTCTTGATCTAATGCAACTTTGGATTTATATTTTTTACTTATCTCCCATAGGATGGGTTCTCCTTCAAGAAGGGATGAGGTGAGAGGGTGGTGAAAAAGTTCATGGTTTGGAGAGGGAGTATGAGGTGTGGTGGATGGATCATGAATGAGATTGGGGATGGAGAGAATAATCTTAAAATTTAGGATCGTAGAAATGGGAGACTCTTGAAATCATTCTTGGATAGAGAGAAGGTTTAGCTTTTCCATAGGTGTTCCATTCTCTTCATCAACCACCTCATCCTTCTCATAGTCTTCTTGAAGTTAATTTTTAGCTATAAATTGATCATCCAACATCTCAAATAGGGCCTTCTTCTTGTCTTAAATGTTATTTTGGATTTACTTCCATGAGGGAACAACTATAGGTTCTTGGGGAGAGGGAAGTGAGGCTTGAACAAATACAAGGTATTCTTTCTTGACATAAAATTCTTAGACCTCACTCTCTTCATCTTTATTTTCCCAAGACTCAACTACTTGGTTCCAAGTTGGAATTTTGAAGATATTAAGATATTTGGAGGATTGGATTCGATCTCTTGGAGGCTTTTATTTAAGATAGTGAATGGTTTCATGAGGATAAGGGGTGAAATAAAACTAATGTGGAATATAAGAGGGTTATTGAAGAGGGGATGGAGAGAATTACATATGTTCATATTCTTCCACAAGATTTGACATAGTATAGTTAGGAACCATAGTCCAAGAAGGCCTCTGAAATGAGGATATCTTGTTTTTTTAAGGGAGAATAGGTGTATCTTGAGGAAAAATTGGAGTCAAAGGAGGTGGAATAAGGATATGAGATGATGATTGGGGTTACTTAGATTGGGTTTATTTATTATACCACCTCTCTAATATGTATATCCACCATTGGATAAAGTTTCTCATTTCACTCAGCTCATCACTCATAACATATTGGGTTTCTTTTCTAGCTAACATCCACTTATCCATTAAAATTTGAACTAACTTTCTCATCTTCTCTATGAGATGAAAATGGATCACATCAAGATATCTATCCCATTTCATCATCACCTATTCTAATTTTAGCATATTTGGATTGAGTGCTAACAAAGATATGGTATGAGATTAGAAACGACCTTGATAACACCTCCTTTTCTACTATTATTGATGCCTCTTAATAGTTTGGAATTATTCTCTGAGTCTTAATCACATATTATTTTTCATGATATCCTTCTTCATAAGGATACTCAATAACATCATAATCATATGGAGAAGGAATAAAATAACCATAGGGTTGTCATGGCTTATAGGGATGATAAAAATATTGATAGGGATGTTGAGGAACATAATATGGGCAATGAAAAGCTTGGTAGGGAGGTGTATATTATGAACTCTCATCATATACAAACACACCAAATTCATTAGTCAAATGAAACACACTATTTTTAGCAAATTATTTTACAATAATCACCTAGGTTGATTATAACTCGCTGATTGCATTCAGAGTCACCATTGATGTTTGCTTGAATGCCTATAAAGGTTGATAGGTAGAAGAACACACCAAAATCCTTCCACTCTTTTGGAACTTAAGTCCCACTAGGCATTCCAAAACTATTGTCACCAAATTTTGTACCCTAAGATAAGGTTGTTCAGACCTCCAAATTTGGTGAAAGATAGGATTACCCTTAGACCTATGGGTTGTCTATAATAGGGGTAAACCTATAAATTAAAGGGATAACTCTCTTGATGAATCACTTATGCTCACTTTCACTACTTGATTTATTTGAAAGGGGGAGAAAAAAAAAAAAAACCTAACTATATTGGTCATGCACCAAACTTTTTTGACCACTACCACACATTTCACAATACACTAAGACCTACAAGATAACATGCACATACACACATTCTAGACCAAACTTATTGCATCAATGTTTTGTATAAGGGTAAGGTATTGTAAGGATAAAAGGTAAGATTAATTCCAATTCAATACCCACAGGAGACCCCTTATGACACCAAATACAACTTGTAATAGAGAAACAACCACATGAGGTAAGATAAATAGGACACAAATAAGGTGACATACATTTACACTTGATAAGATCAACCATTTAGAGGTTTATAATTACAAATATTCATAGAATGAGGTAAAAAATTAATTATTTTGTTGATCAAAGGTAGAAAAAATGGGCAAGGCTTTGCCATACCTAGGTGTAGGATACAAACTTAGCCAAAAGTGGCTCAATATATAGAAAATGTGAGAGAGAAGAGAGAGAAGTGTGGTAGAAGATGAGTGACAAGTTTATATGAGAGTTAAAAAAAGAAAATTATTTATGGGATAGTCCATCAGATCTCAAAGGCCATGTATCTCACTCATGAAGTAGCTTCAACCTTCCAAGTGGCATGGGGGTTACAATTTGGATTTGACACCTTGACTAGCTCCTTAAAAACCACCCTTATTTACATGAAAGGAGTGAAAAATAGATATTAAAACCATAAATTTGAGTTAAACTTATATGTATAAACTCATTTAACATATTACATGCCTTAGGAAACTCCTATGACTTTCCATTCCATTAGTTATATGCATAGGTATTTTATAACTCTCCATTTCCCATGCCTAGATTGGTCCAAGTGGCCTAAAACTCAAGTGAAACTTATTTAGATTATAAAAAATAGATTAATTGTTTTAAAATATGTTATTATTCATAAAAAACATCATTTTTTTCTTGTACCAACTCCCATTAGTTTTGATCCTTAAGCCTTCAATAGCCCTAGTTTCCTTATGACACTTTTTCCTATTTTTCTCCTTGTGTTGGAGTTATACAGATTAATTGAAAAAATAATGGAATATTATATGAACCTATATTTCCTTCTATTTCCATGTCAAATTTCATCTTTAGAATCTGAATGGAAGCCCATTTTTTCTTCCTTTCTCTTCTACTAATTAGACCTAATTAGGCCTCATTGCTTTGGACCCTATTTTCTTGATCCAAACTTATGCCACACATGTAAAATAACCAAAAATAATGTGAATAAATTTAAATATGACATCACCAACATACATGTAAATTTTGGAGTCCTAAGACCCTGTGGAAGTATGCAAACCAAGAAATGGTCTTACCACCTAGTCTCACTTTGAGCCTGTTTGAGACTGCCTTGAAAAATGGGCCTAGTTTGATCATATAAAAAATATAATGTGCATTTTTTTGGATTTTAATAGCTAATAAAATTAAAAAATGACCTCATACCATTATTGGAAAGGGCTCCCCTTCTGAACACCTATAAAACACAAAAAAATGCTAAAATAGGTTCTTTTGGGTAGTCTATACAATAATCCATACATGTGAAATACATGTTTAGAAAATAATTTGATTTTGGGTAGTATATAAAATATTAAAACATACAAAATTTTTAAATATCATATTATGTCATTAGCTACTCATTTGAGCTTTCTCTACAAACTAGTCACAACTAGGGTTTTAAGAGGGTTTAAGCCCTGATTAGGGTCTTAAAAATTGTTCATAAAGAAAAACCCCTCTCTCTCATAATGAAAAAATAATGTTTTTAGGGGGCCCATATAAAACCTCCAAACGTAACTAGGTCCCATGTAAAGTATGAGCATCTGAAGTTGCTCTTCAGGTGGCTTGCCTAGTGTTTCTTGAGTGTGAGATAGGTCTAGATTAGGTTTTGAGTCTCAAAAATCCTTACCACTAATGTGAGAGTATAAAAAACCTATTAAAATTCCATTTAAATAATTTTACATTCCCTTTGTATGCTCAGGGTACACTAGTTAGGGTATGGGGTTTAAGAGCTTATCTTCTCTTTGTTAGCCCTTAATGGCCTTAGAGTGAACATTAAGGATTTTTTCCACTTAAGAATGTATGGAAACATATTATATGAAATTTAAATACCTTATAGTCTCTTAATATTGTCTTTAAACTTGTTTCATACCGTATAGCTCAAGTAGCCCCAAAGTCTCTTGACTACCCCTTGATAAAGAGTGGGCAAGGTCTGAGATAAAATAGTGGGTATATTCAATACTTGTCTAACTTCAAGGAGACCATGGGTGTCTTTTATAACTCATAAAATACTTATTTAACAAATTTAAAATCATGATCATGCCTAGAGGATCTTAAAAACTTCAATTTCCTTCATGACTTAGACTACATGCTAGTGTGACTATAGGGTTTTAGGTCTGACTGAGTTTTATCTTTATCATAGTTATGTTTAGGTCTGAGAATGAGAATGAGACCTTGATAAGACACATGGGATCCTATTAAATTTTTCTCATTCCTCAAAGTATCTTCACATACCCTCTACAATCTATCAAAATGTTATGCCTTCATAACTTCTATCTAATTCACATCTTGCAAGCAATAGATGTAAGTAGTGTTTCTTGACAATGAGTGCATTGGTAGTTGACATAGGTGTATTTGAGATTTTTTATATATTTTATCATGCCAATTATGATGTTTTTAAAATCCCAAACACCAATAAAGTAATTATTTTTTCTTAACACCTTGGACTTATCTTGTGTCTCCATAGATGGCTGTAGGGGATGATTGTGTGCAGGGTTTGGATATAATTGTGCTCTTTGTTTTTGGACCTCCTCTTCCATGTATTAATAACTTTAATGAATTTAAACTTAGTTATAATATAATTTATAATATTATTATAAATTTCAATCACCTTTTCCTCTAAATTTTAGGCCTAAAACTAGCCCAGTCATGTATGTAACCTATAGATAGCTGTTTAGGCTATTTTGATTGTGTTTTTGAAGTTTGAGACCTAGAAACTAATATCCTTAGTGTATGATCTCTTTAAATGGGGTTTTAACTTATTTAATCTCTTATACCTCTTAAGTCTTTCACTTTAGGCTTAATTATCCCATGTTTCCCTCATATAGTCACCTATAGGTGATGCTTAGAGTATTGATTATATTCTCTTAAGTTTAAGCATTCTCCTTAAAAATCACTAACCTATTCAACACCCTTGATCCTGAGTTAATGTCCTAGCTAGGGTTAAATATTATTTTAAAACATATATTCCCTTTTCAATCATTTGTTTGAACTAGCCTAGACTAAATTCTTTAGGTTACCTATAGATGCTCATTCTTAGGGCTACTTAACTATGTCTAGTGTATTTGGACCTCATCCTTCACACTAATAGCCCTATAATAGGTCATGAATGTGATTGAGGTTTTCACTTAGGTTTTAGAGACTCTTCAAAAATATCTTCCAACTCTCCCAGGTTTGATACTATCCCATACCTTGAGAAGCATGTAGGTGATTGTTTAGTCACTTGACTGTGCTTAGGAATTCTGAGACCTCACTTGCACATTGAAACTTTTCAATGCTCTTGAAACTATTTGTAATCTCAATTAAGTATAGGTGTTTTCTCAACACATCTTCTAACCCTCATTATATGAAATTTATACTACACCTTTGAGACATGCCTTTAGGTTCTCTTAGGGATGGGACTATGTGTTTTTAATCTTGAAACTAGTCTTTCCACTTGTTTAAATTCCTTAGATATTCTTCAAGGGTTTGTGTCTAGTGTCATTTGTAATGAAATTTTAGGTCTCCATGTTTGAGTCTCTTTTATATTGATTGAATTTTTCTTTTGGTCCAAATGAGGACATAAAATCTTAGGGACTAAAGGTCACTATGATAATGTTTAGGGCTATACCAAAACGTCTCCTGAGTTCTTAATCTTCTCAAACACTGTCAACCACTTCATACTCCTATTTTATTCCTCAGTGGTCTCCAAAGCTCAAGACAAGGAATCAAGCCACCTTATATCAACTTACAACTTTATATCCATTTCCATATAGGGTACTATATGTGCTTGAAAATAATCTTGTCAACTTAATCTCATAGTCATATTCACTTATAAGAGATCTAGTGGATTTTCAAGGATTTGTATCCTTTTTACAATTGAAATGCATTTGAGATATTCAAGCATGAAGCTTACTTATGATATTTATCTTGGCCCAAATGAGGACCTATAGGATTGAGACTTGTATGTCTCATGTACTTGTTTTAGGGATAAGAAGTCACTTTCTAAATCTCTTTAAGTTTTGAGCTTTATTGACATGATCAACCCATTCCATGCCTAGTTATTACTCCTTCAAGGCTCATAGAGTTTCTAGACCTTATGATAATACCTCCTATCATTTTTAACTCATCTTATAATCCTTACAGACCTATAGGTGTCCCTCGTATATGGAAGACATATGTGTAGTATAATTGGAGAAATTAGTCAACTTATATCATTTTGATGATAGTAGTGATGTAATCAAGATCATGTGAGTGAGTGAGATGTGTTAGATATTGTTTATAACTCTAAACATTTCTCATTTACTTTTATAGTCTATACAAGCTTTTGTATTTAAGAAGCATTTATGACTTCTCCTTGGAGGGTGTGTTAGATTAAGATATTGATTATCTCATGTTTAAAGTAATGCAAATTCTATTTCATAATTTCATATCATGATGGATTACTAGTATTTGAACCAAATTGATAGTTAAACCTCTAGTGGAGTGTGTAAACATAGACCATGTATTCCAAAGAGCATTAAAATTGAAGAATATGGAACAAAAAATATGTAATATAAAATAAATTTAAATCCATGAAAATGTGGGATTTTCCATGAACACTGAAGTATTACAAACCTCTAAGAATCACTATCATGAAGAGGAAATAATAACTTACAGTAGAATCCACTAAAATAGTCTGTAAACTAAGACCTTATTCATTCAAGTGAAAGCACCTCATATAGATGAATTTGATAATGAAACCACCATGAAAGGGATATAAATACCTATTCAAACAAATATTAAAATAATTCCTCTCCATATATTTTTGATCTGGAGAAACAAGTGAAAGAACAAACCCCTCTCAGATGCATAAGCGATAGTGACATGTTGTAAATTTTATAAATTGATTATAAATAATAGGAAATCATTATTAAAACCAATTAAAATCATTTTAATCTCATTATGACCCCTAAAAATGGCCAAAATTTCAGATCCTAAATCTCTCTCTCTCTCTCCCGACCGTACCATGCACTTCAATTTTGCCTTTTTGAGCTTGTGAAAGTAATGATGGAGGACAAATGTGTTTGGAGTATCAATTTGAATTGAAACTTGGTGAAAACTTGGGAAATTATGTTAAGGATCCAAATAAACACATAAAAACCATTTCCATCTGACAACTAATCCTCCAAGGCCGTACAAGTACCCAAAAGTGATTGAAAAGTGTTATTTTTCCAATTTGGGAGGTTAAACCTACAAGTTTGTTAGTACCTGACTGACCCTGAGCATTATCTAACCTCTCTCTAACACCAAGGACATTTTTAACTTTATTGAAACATTATCTTTTGAGAGTGATATAATCAACTCTTTTAAATGGGCTAAAAGCTGGTAAAATTGTTTTTTTTTGCATATAAGAGCCAAACAAAAGTTAGAGAATGATAATATGATATGAATGATGTGAAAATAAAATTTTGGAATGATACTATATTATATTAGGCATTTTACCAAGTTTGAACATACAAGACATTGTATTAGACCATAGGACTAAACAAGTGAACCTAAGACCAAAACTTGGACAAGGACACATATGACCATATAAGACTATTTAGGACCATTATAGACTATTAAAATACCATATAAAAACCATATGAAAGTTTTAATTTATAGGTGTTGACCTATTTTGATATGGGGTCAAAATTTGGTCAACACTACCTTCCAACTTAAGAGGCCATTTAACTTAATAGAATTGAAGTTTTCTAACAATGTCTCGGTCCAAAGTTTGGCAACAAACACAACTCATGGTTCCCATCCTTCCTTTTAACACCAGAGCATGTTGATTAATGTTTTGAAATAATCCAAAAATTATCTGAAGGTGTTGTTAATACCTTCCTCTCTTGAAAGGAATAAGTTCCTATGGAGTAAAATGCTTTTCCAAGGTTTAGAATTACTAGGTCTTGGTATACCTATCTTCACTAAGTTAGTTGATGTGGACCATTCCTTTAAGGGGTATTGAGAAATGTTTTCATTTATGTCAAGGTCAAATTAATTGATGTCAAGGTGCATCTAGTTAATATTCATGGTGAGTTGTCCTTGAGGTATGATCTTGTGTGCTTGATGTGACAAGGAAGCCATGTGATAAAAGAGAATTTAAAGGCAACCTATTATCTCTTTTGTTGAGAGAGAATTTTGAAGGAAACCCAATGATTATTATATTGGTTTTTGTTAATATTTTTTAAATAGTTTTAAATTACTATCTTATGAATGTTTTTATTTGATATAATCATTAAGATAATCATGTTTGTGTACTAACCCTTTAGCCCTTGAGTACAAGGTGTCTTGAAAAGCCTAGTCATATCATGAGTATGTACATGATGAGCATGAATAAGTATGTGAAAAGGTATGATATTTATTTAGGATAATATAAGGCATGTGTGAAATGTGTAGAATCATCAAATTGTGTTTCAAGATTAGTTTTCAAGTTTCAAGTACTTGATAAGCCTATTCATAACACTAGTTACGGCATGTAAAAGTCCTAATGAGAAAGTCTGAGTATGGTGGAATGGTAAAATGAATGAAAAGAGTCATAAGAGGATGTATCATTTTTATTGATAATGTATTTGAAGCATTGGAGCATTAATTTGAGTCTCAGGGTGAGCCTATAGGGGTAGGACCTATAGTTGAAGTTTGTAACTAGACCAGTTCTAGACCTTGCTTGACCTAATGAAGCATCATGAGCTATTGTCAAAACATATGAATGATGTTTGGATATTATTAATAATTAAATAGGTTTTATTTAATTTTATCTAGGTGTTTATAATGACATTGAGGTATTGAAATCATGTAACAAGGCATGAATGACAATTTAAAGCCTAGTAAGGTATGAATACTATGGTGTAAAAAAAGAATGTAAGACTAATGGGGTATGATGCTATGTTTACAAGGAAATAATGGATAGGAGAGTGTTTTTATAGTTATAATATGTTTTTTCAATCATGTTAATTTTTTTTAAGTCATGGTTTATAAGAAAATGCATGAAAAGTGGTTTTGATGTCTCTCGAGTACACAAAATGAAGCGATGCAAACCCAAAAAGGGATTTTAGGTGTTCATTGGCATGCACAACTTATTCATGGGAACATAATATGTTAAGGAGAGATGGGGAAGGTCATATATAATATTTAAATTCATTAATTTTTTAAATGAGTGGCATTCTTTTATGAATAATCGTTAACACCAAAAATAATATTAACCCTCTCTAAAACCCTAACAATGACTTGATATGAAATATCTTATTGAAAACAGCCCATAATGGTATAAAATGAATATAAAAACTATTATATCATGTATTTAATTCTCCCATGCATCTCCAAGTGTGATTAGTTTGTCAGGGGTGTGAGTAGACACTATAAGAAAGTGCTAGTTTCTCATAGATTTATTATAGCAGTCAAAGTTGACCAAGAAAAAGTATGCAAATCATTGGATGGAGAAGGTTGATAATTTTATTTTATGTCCATGGTTATTTTTATATATGTTCAAACCCTCAAGTGTGATAAAATTTTCATCCAAGAAGTTGACCAATCACTAACAGGCCTAATGGTGAAAATAATAAAAAATCCAGGCAATAGTGAGAGGATGATTAGGGATGTGTTATCGTGGAATAAGGATGGAAAAAAATACATGGAGGTTTTTTTAAATACTTTAAATAAATTTCAATGTTTTATAAATTTTTTTTGGTCAGTGAATATGATGAAAAAGTTTCTCACAAAGTTGATCTATCTGGTTTAGATGAGACAATGAGATACAAAATCATGAGATTGGTCTGTAAGACTAATATTACCATTTTACCAAGTTATATTTATATATAATAATTGTATAATGATATAATAATATCATAAATATTTATTATGATTCTCTAAAATTGGTAATATAGATGTTAAAGGTCATTGTCACCATGATTGTGATTCAATGCAAACTGGCAGTGTTAGGTAAGCAAGTTACAGTGATAAGTTTGAGGCTCTATGACATAAATTTAAGAATATAATGTAAATGGTGTATATATTTTGGAGTTTTATGTCCTATACATGATTTTTATAATGTTTGGTAGTGAAATTGGTGAAAATGCTGAAGCCAAAATGGCTTGATTGGTTGAGTGAGGTCTATAAGAGAGAAGGTCAACAAATTGGTTTGCAAGACCAATAATTGTCAATAGATATTATGATATTTTTATTGAAAGTTATTTTAAGGATGTTTTAGGATAATTATCATACATTTTAATTACTTTATTGTGTTATTTTAGGTGTCATAAGTTCAAGTTTCCATGACTATGTTTTGAGGTTAGTTGGTAATTCAGAGTGAACATTTTGCAGATAAGAGTTTGAGCTTGTATACCCTAAGTTGAAGTATATAATTAATTTTGTGATGAAACTGATATAATTATTTTTATGAATATATTATTTATTTAAATTTTTTAAAATAGAATTTGTGTTTTATCTTTTGTAGTTCAAGACAAACTTTATGGGTATGCACATACCTATTTATGAACAATAATAATGGCATGCTTCAAGTGGTGGTTGGAGTTAAAAAGTGTCATGGACATAAGATGAGATTATTAGATATATATTGGAGTGGAATATCAATTTTTAATTTTATGTTTGGAGTTTTAAAGTGTTTCAAGGAGATCAAAGGGTAATGTGTGCTAATAAAGGCCTAATTGAATTAGGTTTCCTTAAGGCCTAAAAAGAGGGTTTGATCCTATATGCTATGACTGACATATTTAATTTTTTTATTCATGTGTGAAATGTGTTAAATGAATTTTTAAAATTGTATTCCAATTATGAAAGTGTATATGTCTGACCAATTTTTGTATGAGCAAGAGGCTTGTATATATACAAGGCAATTTTAGGCCTATTGGTGTGTGAAGAGTGTAAGCAAACAAGATAACACTTTTTTGAGTATAAGGAGGTATTAGAGACCATCATAGGAGTGTATAATATCAATTATTAATATTTTAAAAATGTTATATATATGATTATCAAGGTCATATGATGTAATCAGTCTTGAAGAGACCTAATTGAGCAAAGAGACCTAAAAGGCAGTTTGAGAGGGATAAGAGTGTGAAGAGACGAAGAGGTGGTAATCATCAGTTGGTTGAGAAAAAAGGTTCCTATAAAGTGATCAAATAAATTATGTGGCTGAGTCATCAAGGGGGTTTGTGCCTCATTGCAATTTGATTCTTATTTAGTTGGTATTGGTACTCCATGTGAAGTGGGTGCTTCACTAAATTGATGTTTATCTTATACGAATATAGTCCATTTGTAGATATCAATGGGTTTTATTCCCATTGAGGATTTCCCACATATTTTATGTGTTATTATGTTTCATACATATTTGGATAGGAGTTTATGCTTGCTAGGTCTATATGCTTGTTTGAATGGTTCATGATTGCTTAAGTAAAATTGATAATTTTTTTTTGAAGATTTATTCACCCCCCCAATCAGTCATTTTTGTTCCAAAATTTAGTATTAGAGTAGGTCCTTTGAAGTAGACCTAATAGCCTAAAGGATATCCTAGAAGGAAGGATGGCTATTCAACAAGCTCAAGGTGATTTCTCTACTAGTAAGGCTCCATTATTCAAAGGAAATAATTATGCTTTCTAGAACATAAAAATGAGGACATATCTAATGTCAATGGGCCATGATATATGGTAGTAAGTTGTGGATGGATACACTCCACATCATAAACCACCAATTGATGCATCAGGCAAGAAGGAAAGTGAGAGAAATTCCAAGGCAATGAATGTAATTCTATGTGGCCTATCATAGGTAGAGTTTGTGAAGGTGATGTATTGTGAGTCAACCAAGGTGATTTAGGAAAAATTGAAGATTATCTATGAAGGATACACCAAGGTGAAGATTTCAAAATTGCATACCCACTATAGATAGTTTAAAAGTCTAAAGATGAATGAAGATGAAACCATTACATCGTATTTGTTAAAGGTTGATGAAGTTTTCAATGTCATTAGAGGATTGGGAGAAGAAGTGAAAGAGTCTATAGTTGTTCAAAATGTATTGAGATCACTAACTCCTAAGTTTGATTCTAAGATGTCTACAGTAGAAGAGATGCAATATTTGGACAAACTGGAAATAGATGGGCTTCATGGCATTTCAACTACCTATGAGATGAGAGAAAATGAAGGAATACCTACCAAGAAAGAAGCAACATTCAAAGATGAGAATAATTCAAAATTTAATAAGTTAAAGGATGAGGTATGTTTAGATGTTGATGATGATGAAATAATAGCATGTTTTCTAGGAAGTCAAGATTTGGATCTGATAAATAGAAGGGTAAATTGTATTTCAAATGTTTTAACTATGGTAAAATTGATAATTTTATATCCAAGTGTCCTAACAAGGATAAGAATGAGAATGATGAAGAACATGATGAACATGATGGAGATGATAAGAAGGCCTATAATCTTTATAAAAAACAAGGAGTTTAGGAAGTATAAATGTAGGAAATGATCATTCAAGAGCGAGAGAAGTTTTTACACCAACGAAGATAAATCATTTGATGTAAATGACAAAATCACATCTGATAGTGATGATGGAAGTAATGAACCTAAATATGACAATAATTAAACCTTATTCATGTATATATAAATAGATAATGAGGGTTTCTCAAATGGGAAAGGTCTTATGATTGATGAAGAATCAGATGAAGAAGAAGTTGAAGTAAACCTTGAGGCAGAACTGGTGAGTGATCTAGAAGAATTTAAGTTTCAAAGAAGGAAGAATCACAAAATAAGATTATTAGTTAAGGAATATGAAGATTAAATAGGTTTTTTTGAAGAGAGATTGAGTAACACATCTAAGGAGTATGATGAGATCATCAATCAGATTGAAGCACAGATGGAGATAGTCACTACAAGCCTAAAGGCTAAAGAGGAAGATTACACTAGGTATGGAATTGAAATGGAATCGTTGAGAGATAAGTTGGAACAATTATCCATCAATTTTAAGACATTTTTGAAGTTTGAAAAGATTAATAATTCTATATATAACATCTTGAGTAGTCAGAAGCTTATAAATGATAAAACATGTCTTGGTTTCATAGAAGACCAAAAGGAGGCATGTCAAGTCAAGGAGAAGGTTAATAAATATAATAAGGTCAACATTAAAATACCAACCAAATAGCCTAATGATATGACACATTCCAATTCATTCAATGACTGTTATGCATGTAATCAGTTTGATCATAGAGCAAGAGAATGTAGAAAATCCTCTAAGAATGAATATACATGGGATTATGAAAGGAATCATCAATTAAAAGGTATGTATAAGGTTTTTAACTACAATTGTCATAATTTAGGACACATTTCAAGATTATTTCTTAATAGATTTAGAAGGTCATAAATTCAAAATAAGAGGTTTGAAGCTCTTAGAGTGCAAGAGAGAAGGCAAATGAATGTGTGGAAACCAAAGACAATAAAGGTAATTCATGATCAATCTACAAGCTAAAATGGGCTATTTTATATGGTAGATCATGATTTATATGAAAATTAAAGTTAGGAATATCTATTTTTAGCTAATATTGATGATCAAACAATTGATGAAGAGGTCAAGACTATAATGCCAATCAAGCCTAAAAGGATATTAAAGGATATTCAGTCTTGTGAGAACATGGAGATATAGGAATCTCTTGAGCTTATGTTATTTGGTGCCATATAAAATGGGTGACTCCATTTGGGCTTCATGGATACATTATTTAGTTAAAAAAAGCATGGTAGATGCCTAGTTTGATGGGGAGCTATTTAGGTCATTGATTGAGCTTGATCTGTGTTGAGAAGTGGTCTTGTAATATGAGTTCATTTAAAGGAGATATGCATGGATTAAGGGGGAGAATGTTCTTGTAATGATTCATATTATATGCATTTAAAATTTATTTCAAGAAGGTGTGGTTCCATAAGTTGAAGTATGTATGACCCTTTGTCATTTACGTCAAAGGGGGAGAAATTTCAAGAAGGAAGATTGACCAAATTGGGGGAGATGAGAGTGATCAGATTGAAGAATATTTTGATATCAATGATAAAGGGGAATTTTGTTGAGAAATGTTTTCATTAATGTAAAATTTTATGCCATTTATGTAATTTATGTCAAGGTGTATCTGGTGAAGATGCATAGTGAGTGGTACTTGAAATATGAGCTTGTGTGCTTAATGTGACAAGGAAACCATGTGATAAGAGAGAATTTGAAGGTAGCCTAATGATTATTCTATTGGTTATTTTCAAGGTTGTTTTATTAGTGTGGAATTATTTTATTATGAATGTTCTTTATTGATAACATCATTGAGTTAATCATGTTTGTGTACTAGTCCTTGAGTACAAGGTGTTTTGAGAAGCCTAGTCATAACAAGCATAGTCATATCATGAACATGTGCATGGTGAACATGAAGAAGTATGTGCATAGGTATGACATTGTTTGAGGAGAATGAAATTTATATGTGCAAGGTGTATAATAATCAAAGAGTGTTTCAAGATCAGTTCTCAAGTTTCAAGTACTTGAAAAGCCTAGTCATGCAACTAGTTATGGCATGTAAAAGTCCTAATGAGAAAGTCTAAGTATGGTGGATTGGTGAAATGGATGCACAAAGGAATAAGGGGATATATGTGGTTTATTAATCATGTATGTGAAGCATTAGATAATTCATGTGAGTCTCAGAGTGAGCCTACAAGGGTAGGACCTATAGTCCAAGTCTACAACTAGAGCAGTTCTAGACCATGCCTGACCTAATGAGGCATCGTGATATATTATCTAAACATATGAAGGATGTTTGGATATGTTTAATAATGAGATAAGTTTTATGACATGTGAGTGAGGTTTTGATAATGAAATTGAGGTATTTATATCATGGAATAAGGCATGAAGGATAGTTTAAGGCCTAGTAAGGTATGAAGACTATGGTATAGAGAGAGAATGCAAGCCTAATGGGGTATGAGGTTATATTTACAAGGAAATAATGGATAGGTGAGTGTTTTAAAAGGTATGATATGTTTTATCAAGCATGTTAACAAAGTTTTGAGTCATGGTTTAAAATAAAATGCATGAAAAGTGGTTTTGAGGTCTCTCAAGTACATAAAATGAAGGCAAGCAAACTTGAGAAGAAATTTTAGGTGTTCATTAGCATGTGTAACATCTTCATTGGAATATGAGATATTAAGGAGAGATGGGTAAAGTTTATATCTAATATCTCCAGGCATTATTTTTATAAATGAGGGGCAATCCTTTATATTAACACTAGAAACAATGTTAACCCTTTCTAAAATCCTAACAATGACCCGATGTGAAATATATTGTTCAAAAAAACATAGAATGGTATTAAATGACTATAAAAACTATTAGATCATGTATTAAAATCTCCCAGACATATCTAGGTGTGATTGGTTTGTCAGGTGTGTGTGAGTTGACCCTATAAGAAAGTGTTAGTTTCTCAAAGATTTTTTGTAATAGTCAGGGTTGACCAAGTAAAAGTATGAAAATAATTGTATGGATAAGGTTGAGACTTGTATTTTATGTATATGGTGGTTTATAGATAGGTTAAAATCCTCAAGTGTGATAAATTGGTCATCCAAGTTGACCAATGGCTAACAAGCCTAATGGTGAAAATAGTGAGAAACCCAGGAAATAATGAGAAGATGATTAGGGGTGTTATAATGGAATAGGGATGGAACCAAATTAATGGAGGTGTTTTTAAATAATTTTAAGACATGTTAATTTTGGATATAATTTTTTTGGTTAGTGAATATGATGAAAAAGTTGCTCACAAAGTTGACCTGTTTGGTTTAGATGAGATAATGAGATACAAGGTCATGAGATTGGTCTGCAAGACTAATATTGAAATTTAATGAGGATATATTTATATCTAATAATGGTAAAATTATATCATAAGATAATGAAAATTCATTTTAGTCTCTTAAAGTGGTCATACAAATGTTTGAAAGTCATTGTCACCATGACTATGCTTTAATACAAATTAGCAATTTTGGGTAAGTTGCAATGATAAGTTTAAGGCTCTATGCATTGAGTTGAAGCATATAATGTACATGGTTTTTATATTTATGAATTTTATTTCATATAAATTATTTTTATAATGTTTTGTATTTAGTGAAAGTAGTGAAAATATTGAAGCCAAAACGGCTTGACTAGATGAGTGAGGTCTATGAGAGAGAATTTCAATAAATTAGTTTGCAAGACCAATAATTGCCAATAGAGCTTATGATATTTGTTTTTGAGGTTTTTATAAGGATGTTTTATGATAATTTTAATTCATTTATTATGTTATTTTAGGTGTCAAAATTTTAATTTTCCATGACTGTGTTTTGAGGTTAGTTGGTAGTTCAAAATGAGCATTTTACATAGACAAGTTTGAGCCTGTATACCCTGAGTTGAAGTATATAATAAATTTTGTGATGATAAAAAGGTCATGATTTTTCTTAATATGTGATTTATTTCCATATTTTTTTATATAATTGGTGTTTTATCTTTAGTAGTTCAAGATAGACTTTTTAGGTATGCACAGGCCTATTTGTGAACAATACTAATGGCATGCTTCAAGTGGTGGTTGGAGTTAAAAAGTGTCATGGACCTAATATGAGATTATTATAGGTATATTTGAGTGTAATATGAATTTTTAATTCTATTTGTATAGTTTTAAATTGTTCCAAGGAGATCAAAGGGTAACATGTGCTAATAAAGGCCTAATCAAATTAGGTCTCCTTAAGGCCTAAAAGAGGTTTTGGTCCTATATGCTGTGACCAACATATTGAAATGTTTTATTAATGTATGAAACATGTTAAATTAAATTTTTAAAGGGAAATAAAATTATTAAAGTGTATATGGCTAACCAAGAGGTGTATGAACAAGAGGCTTGTATATATACAAGACAATTTTAAGCTTTTTGGTGTGTGAAGAGTGTAAGCAAAAAGGATAACACTTTGTTAAGTACAAGGATGTATTATAGACCATTATATGAGTTTATAATATTATTTATGAATATTTTTCAAATTTTATATTTATGAATATCAAGTTAATATGACCTGATCAGTCTTGAAGAGACCTATTTAAGCGAAGAGACCTAGAAGACAGTTTGAGAGGGCTAAGAGTGTGAAGAGATGAAGAGGTGATCATCATAAGTTGGTTGAGAAAAAAGGTTACATAAAGGTGATAAAATAAATTAGGTGGATAATTTTTGATGATTCATTAAATGGTTTGGTGCCTCCTTTCAAGTTGGTGTTTTCTAAAGCCTACCTAAGTTGGTGCTTAGCTAGTTGGGGTTGGTACTCCATGTGAAGTGGGTGCTTCACTAAATTTGATGTTTGTCTTATAGGATTTTAGTCCATTTTCAGATATCAGTGGGTTTTCTTACCCTTGAGGGTTTCCCACATATGTGATGTGTTATTTTGTTTCATGATGATGTGGCTAGGTGTTTATGCTTGATAGATCTATATGCTTGTTTGATTGGTTCATGATTGTTTAAGTGAAATTGATAAGAAAGTTTTTGAAGAATGATTCAACCCCATTTTGATTCCAAAAAGGAGGCCTATTATAATGAATTTATGGGGTATTTCACATTATTCAAGACACTTATTGATGGAATACACACTTTTATAGTAGTTATTATAGGGTTAGCTTCATATAGAAATAAAACTTTATAAGATTTTCATATAAAGATAATGGTTGATTTATTTACTATTTTAACACTTTCATAAAAAAAAAATTACTAAAATGGTGATAAACAAAATATGAATCAAAAATTAATATAAACCATTAGTTTCAGATTAATTAGTTCCTAAATTAATTCACTATCATAAATAAATTACAACATAGAAGGGATAAAGGGATAAAGGGCTTGTTGATACTGAAGAGGTTCTCTGGAATGTTTGATTGGATACATCCACTAAAAATAGATCCCTGGTCGAGCCAAACTTAAAATGAATTTAATCCAAGGATGGCATGATAGTTTTGGAATTGACTATAAAATACGAAAATGCCATTACCACTAAGTACATGTGTAGGGAATGTATTTAAACTCTCAACAACCTTTAAAATATAAAGATATGAATTTTGATTAATAGTATGGGATGATTACAATCATTATAATGACAACCAACTATTATATAATATCAAGACTAAAATATGGAATACGAGGTTATCCTAAGAAAGCATAAAAGTGTCTCCTTACATATGTGATTGTTACAATCCATGAAGAGCTAAATAGGCACAACGTTGTCTAATTGTAAAAATCTAGCCTAAAAATCTAGTCTAAAGCACAATATATACATGAAGGGGAAATCCCTTCCAAATATTTCCAACTTAGCCCACTAATAAGGTGATTATAGATACTCATTATTGATTGAGGGAATATGGTTGGATGTGTTCTAATTTATGATTGATATAGAGGTGTTCCCATGATTTGGATAAGGCCCATGATAGATTTAATTGATTCACTAACTAATTACCTCAAGATTCATTATTCCATTTACAAAATTTCCATTTGTCATTCTATCATTGATTCAGAGCTACTTCATGTTTACACTTTATTATTATGCAAGGACCTAGTCCAATCTCCCTCCTGTGTTATAATTTGTTATGACTAAGATATGGACTCAGTTTCTCTAGTGATGACACACATATGGATTAATATCTTGCATTGGAAGATTGAACCTACTACACTAAAGGTGAAAGTTAGTAAAAATCCTTTTGAATAAATGAGAAGGCAATAGTAACAAAACCATTTAATCATGAAATTCCATAATCAACTTAAGCCAAATATGAGAAACAATGAAGGATTTTTGTTATTTATATATAAATTTTCATATTTAGTTAGATGTAGATTCAAACATATGATCTTACATAAGTTTTGATAGTTTTAATTCCTAGATATGCCATTAAATTTATGGTCATGCCTCATTGGCTACATAACCAACTTATCCTTTTTTGGTAGGGTCACTACCACAATTATTATCCTTACTCTACCACTGCTCGATCAAGTCTCCCATGAATTATGATTGTTTATAGTCATGATGAAATAGAATGTTTCCATGTGGATGGATCTTATTGCTCTACTTTCCCAAAACTTACCATATAAGGCTTTTTGTTGACACCACTTTTGGGTCAATAAGATCATGTCACATTGTAGATTCCCACTTCTCTACTTTCCCATCACTTATTGTATAAGGATTCCTACTAGAATCACCTTTAGGATCCCAATAATGTACCATATGACACAATATCATTTATATGTTTACCCAAAACTTATCATACAAGGATTTTTACTAATGTCACCTCTGGGTCCTCAAGATAGTGCCACATGGTACAATTGTGATACTTCACTTACCCAACACTTACCATACAAGTCTTTCTATTGGCATTACCTCTATGTCCCTAAGATCATGTCATGTGGAATAATCCCATTGATCCATTTTACTAAAACTTATTGTACAGGGTTATTGATATCAACTCCAAGTCACTAGGATCATGCCAAATGGCATAATCCTACTACTCCACTTGTCCAACACTTATCGTACAAGGTTTCCTGATGAAGTCACCTCTAGGTCACCATAAAGATGGTTAAAAACTGACTAAGTGTCAAAATTATTTAAAAATAAAGGGTTCTATGTCATTGGGAGTCATGGAAGATTACCACATGTTAAAGGAGAAACATCAAGCACTTGTGGGTAAAAAAATAATATCCCAATAAATAAACTTGAATCAATAGTTAATAGCTATAATTTTAAATGAAAATGGCTCTCCTTTTAAATTAAAATAAAATTTATGAATACTTAGCAAAATGAAGCCATACTTGAATGAGAACAAATTCACTTTCAAAGCAATTTTGACAATTTTAAAATAAATTAACTAAGATAAAGAGTAAGCATAAGAATCTTTCAATCAATTTGTAATAATTTAAGATAAAAAAGGATCAAAAAGAAGGAACATTTAGAAGAATAAAGGAGTCCACTTTCATAAGAACCTTAGCAAGTCAAGTCCATTTTATGGAAATTGACTAAGATTATAGTAACAAAGAACACATAGCAAACTTTGTTAAATCAAAGCTAAAATGGACAAGATTGCTAAGGGATATGTCTATAAAGAGTCTCTATATAAGTAGAATAAACTACATAAGTCAAGTAAGGTCTTAAAGGGGTCAAGACCTTTAGAATTATGCAAATTCACTTTAAATACTTTAGATTCGTAGCTTGGATTGGACACTTAATCATGAGAAAGAATTGAAAACAAATATCCCCAGCCTCCAAAAACTTAACACCCAGTAGATGGCTTTTAATAAAGGAATTAAACAACCAAACCCTTAAACTCTTAAATGGGAAGGAACAAGGAAAAAGAAGATTCCCATTCTATTTGAAAATGGGGTGTGTTATACAAGTAATAATAAAAGGCTAATCCATCCCCTTCCAATAAAAATCCACATGATCTTGTGGAATAATTAAACAAGACATATGTGTAGATTTTTATTTTAGATCTCTTGCATATGTCTAAAGTTCAAAAATAAATATTATATGCCTTCTATGACAAATAAAGGTTCCAAATGACATTTAGCTTATCACATTCCAATCACTTGTGGGGAATTTATCGCTAGGTTAATAACTTACATTTGATCAAAGTGAAATGTTATCCCTTTGTCCCCTATACAAAATACCTCTTCATATTGAAGCCATAATTTAATACCATAAGACTAAGCAAATTATTAAAGACAATAGTTCAGGCCTAAATTTGGCCTCATTAAAATTGATAAAACATTTGGAGTATACTTCAACATATTTTTATCTAGACACCATTATTATCAAGGCATATGATAGGGTAGAGATAGAATCATAGGGTATTTTTTACTTACTGGTCTTTGATGGGACTATCACCCATGATACCCTATTCCATGTCACAGACATTTAACTACCTTAAAATATACTTCTTGGGTATCCTTGGATTCATGAAGTATGTGTAGTCCCTTCCACACTTTACCAATACCTAAAAATTCCCCATTTTAGAATGGAGGCCATTATTCCTAGCAAATTACAACCACACCAATATTTCAAACATTTAGAAGTTGAGTATGGTCAATACAATTACTATCCTAGCATTGAGCATGCCCCTAAAAAGGATAATACCAAAGATCTTGAGTCTTTATAGTCGAATTACATTGACCCAAGTAACCTTACATCCCGTTATTTTACTCCACCTCCCTAAATTTCCTCCCACTTCACTATTGAAGATAAGGGTATGGGTATAAACAACATCAATTATGCCTTCTATATTTGAAAAATTCCAAAATCTCCCAAATCCCATGGTAGGAGAAATATGGAATGGTATTAAAAGATCAATCCTCATCCTAAAGGACCTCTTATATTTGTTAAAAAGAGTTTGTCATATACTGAATAAATCAGTAGATCTAACAATTCCTAATTATATAATGATGATGATTAAACCTCTTGTTATTAGAGTGAAAAATATCCTATTCTTAACTAGATCATGAAACACCTAGACTATAAATAAATGGCTTGGGACCAAAATAATAAGGTATTCTTGAACTAGTTTTAGTAACTAAAAAAAAGGTAGTCTAGGTATTAGATACAAACTTCCTAGGGGTGACCCCTCAGATCTCAAGAGTGACACTACTTTAACATCTAATGAATATAATCCTACCACCTTTTTTATACAAATGTCATTCTTACTACCACTCCTTTCATAATTTCCCTCTTATCCTTCATTACCTTGAACTAATTGATTGGGATTAAAAAAATCACATTGTACCATTAAATAACTTCCAAAATGAAGAAACACTATTAGATTTCTTAGGTTTTAGGTATGGTCTACCAATTAGAGATCAAAATTAAGGATTTGATATAATGTTAGACCTTATTGCCTAATTTGGAGAGTAGATGAACCTATTTTATTAAAATAAGAAAGAAAATCAAACATTGAGGTCCTCTAGTGAAAACCTCTTTGAGGCATTTTTGGACCAGGAAAAAATTAAATAAAAATATGATTCCCTTGGTAAAAACCTATTTCATGCACCAATGGATAGGGAAGTTCACTTTATTCCTCAGGAGGCTCAGATTCTATAAATTTCACACTTACCTTTGGTTTAGATATTGGTGCAAAAGAACAACGGGTGTTTGCTCAGTTGGTTTAGGGTTTCCTAGAAACATTTTTTGAATGGCCATTACCTAATTTGGGTGATTTATATTATTCTTACATGGGTGGGATAAATGGCCCAAAATCAGATGAGGATGATCTATTTCCATCTATACTTAATTTATTATAATATGGTTCTACACTACATATGAAACACACCTCTAAGGCAGTTATTCTTGAAATGGTTAAGCTTGGTGCATCCCTCACTATAAAAGAACATGAATTCATCATTTCCATTATTAAAGAGATCATTATAATATTCACATGGTCTTATGAGGATATGTCTAGGTTGGACCCATCTCTAGCTGTACACCATCTTGTTGTGCACCTAGATGCCAAGCTCATTAAACAAAAATTATGTAAAATGCATCCATGGACTATTATACTAGTCATGAAAAAAATTGAAAAACTATTAGGGGTTAGATTCATTTTCTCAATTGATTACTCATAATGGATATCCAACAATATTCTAGTTAATAAAAAATTGAAAGGTATTCATTTATGCATAGACTTTAGGGATATTAATAAAGAATACCTTAAAGATGATTTTTTGTTACTTAACATAGACATGACTATAGATTCATCAACATGTTATGAAATATTATCCCTCATGGATGGATTTTTAGGATAAAATAAAATCAAAATTATGTGAGAATACCAACACAAAACATCATTTATCACTCCATGGGGAACAATCTATTATCAGGTGATGCCATTTGGATTAAAGAACATTAGCACTATATATCAGGGTGCAATGACCATCATCTTCCATGACATGATGCATGAAATTGTTGAAGACTATGTGGATGAAATTTTAGGAAAGTAAAGAACATGGGAGGGACACATATAAGTTATACAAAGAATCTTTAAGAGACTTAGTGAATATAAGGTATGCCTTAACACTAAGAAATATGTCTCTGGGGTCACATCTAGAAAATTACTAGGCTTCATTGTTTCCTATTTCATAGTTGAAGTTGATCCATCTAAGGTGAATTCCAACACATAAATTCCTCCCTATTATAATTTTAAATAACTCCACAATATACAGGGCACAATCCAATCTATTTATTACTTCATTTGTAGCTTGCTAACTACAATCATCCTTTCAATCGTCTCTTGAAGAAATGCATAACTTTTCAATAGAATGTTGACTGTCGAGAAACATTTTAGAAATTAAAAACCCATTTTGTAACCCACCCATGTTTTTATTAACAATACTAGTAAATCCCGTATTACACTTTATTTAAATAACTGAACATACCTTGGGGTAAATTTTGGCCCAACATGATAACTAGGGAAAATAAAAAATAATATATTATTCAATCATAACACTGGTCACCTATGGGCATAATTACACACCTATTGATAAAGCATGATTAACATTAGCCTTTGCATCACATAAGTTGCAATACTATATGGTAAATAATAAAACCATTATCATTCCAAAGGTTGGTCCTCTCAAATATTTCCTTTGTAAGCCAACATTGATAGGTCATATGGCCAAATGGATTATGCTACTTAGTGATTTTGACATTTAATACACTAATTAAAAGGCCATCAAAGGGAAAGTACTCATAGATCAAATTACAAAGGCACCCCTTTTAGATACCCATCCTTTACACATGTATTTCCATTATAAATTTATCTTCACTATTGAGGAGTCATGTCATTGGAATCTATATTTTGATGGTTATTTCACATCCCATGGTTCAAGAGAGAATATCATATTTATTATGCCGCATGGGGATGTCATCCCCAAGGCATTTCAAATTAATTTTCCATACACCAATAATATTATAGAATATGAGTCACTCATTATAGGGATCTACCTTGTATCATATTGGAACATTAAAAAATTGGTTATTTATGGAGATTCAAAATTGGTCATCAATCGGTTTAAGAATTAGTATCAAATAAAATATGAGAAGTTAGCTCCCTATAAATGCATGGTTAATAGTCTCAAGATAAAATTATAATGTATCTAGTTTGAGAAAATACCAAAATCCATCAACAGATCAACTGATTCTAAGGAAACCATTAGGCCACTAATATAAATATATTCTAATGTTCATGAATATCAATTTATTATTTCAAATATTCTCATGCTAGCTTACAATCATCTTGACACTAAAATGGTATGTGATGTTGCTAGTCCCAATTCCCAATGGTACCAAGATGTATATACCTATCTCCAAGACCATATTATTCTCTCTGACCTATCACATAGCCAAAAAAATTCCTTTATTAATAATGCATCCCATTATAATTTAATCAATTGTACACTCTATCATAGAGACTATGTGGGATGTTACTTTGATATTTAAACTCATGTAAATATAAATTAGTACTTATAGATATGCACAAATATATATTTGGGTCCCATACAAATGTAATGGTCCTTTATAAAAAGCTCCTATAGACATGATATTATTGGCCTATGTGTGTGCTCATGTCAAGAAGTGCCTTTATTGTAGAAAACACATTATCTTAATTTACACTTCCTCATGAGTACCTCATCATATCACTCATCCTTGGCCATTTTATACATGGGGACTCAATAACATAGGTAAGATAAAACCCACTTCTTTTGATGGTCATAAGCATATCCTGACCGCCATTAAGTATTTCACTAAGTGGGTCAAGGCAATCCCACTCACTTACATGACCATTAAACAAATCTCCAAATTCATTCTCAACCACCTCATATATCACCATGACATTCCATCTTACATTATATTTGATTATGGAAATTCATTTATGAACAAGGACATGAAAACACTCTATACACATTTCCATATTAAACACAGATGGTCAACACCATATTACCTTGAAAGTAATGGTCAAGTTGAGTCATATAATAATACCATTGTCAAAAAATTTAAGAAGATTATCAATAAATCTATATTTGATTGGCACTTAAAATTATTCCCTACCCTTTAGGCCTACTATACCAATGTCCACATACATACAAGTGTAACATCCTACTCATTTTTTGGCTTTGAGGCTATTCCTTCTATTGATATAGAGCTTCCCTCTCTATTTATTTCATTATAGGGTATCATTGATGATAAAGACTATATAGCATCCAAAATATAAGAGATATAAATATTGGATGATAAATGAATATACTTATTTACTCATCTCAAATAATATCAAAATTGGCTATGCCATAGTTATAACAATTTCATCATTTCTTATAAAATCTGAAGCAAGTGATATTTTATTGAAGGAGAATAAAAAATACTAATGAAAAATATGAGAAAAAGGTAAATTTGAGCCCAATGGGATGGGCCCTTTCATTTTCATTGTAAATTATGATTCAAGGGTATATAGGTTAGCTACACTATAAGGGTACAATCTAGATGATCCCATGAACACTATGCATCTCAAGCATTTGTATGCTTGACTTGGTTGAACATTGCATATGAGGGCGCCTAATTGCCTTCATTTTTCCTTTCCCCTTCATTTCATTTTCCATTCTAAAGTTAATAATTATATTTCTCATATCTCTTATTACCAACTTGATATTTTAATATGATCTATAGGTAATATAGGTGGGCTCTATAAGAAGCTAAAAAAGTAGTTTAGATTTTGTCATCATCATCAACACATCCTTGTGATGAAGGAGCATTAAGGTAATAAGTGGTCAATTTTGTATTTTGAGAATCAAATTGGTAAAGTATGGAGAGTTAGTGTGGGTTAAGATACCTTTTCAAGGTCCATTCATGTATATGGATTCCATTAGGGTCCTATGAATGAGTATTGGTAGTGTTTGGATTTTTCCCTCCAAAACTAGTAGTTTGAAAATTTAAATCTTTAAAATGAGCCTAGAAAGCCAAATGCTTGTATAAGAGTGAATAAATGAGTATAGTAGGCTTAGGAGGTATTTAAAAGGATAAATATATGTTATTTATGATATATCCCTAGAGTGGAAGTCATGTCTTGTATAGTCACTTTCACCCATACGTTGGGTTGATGTGTAAGGAGTTAGTTATGAATAAGAAGTTGGTGTAACCAACTACGAGTCTACATTGAAATGAGAAAGAATGGTCATTGTATTAGAGAGGTTGGAATAAGGTTAGTTTGGTATAGAGGAGAGTTATACACTAATAATCAAAAGAGGGTTTGAAAATGGAAAAGAAACTAGTAAACCCTCATAAGAAAGATGTTAAGTCCTCTTAGGGATTATATTTGATAAAGCATGATGATTCAAGATGAAATAAAGTGAAGTTGTATTGGTTATGGAGTGAATATCTTTGATTTTTTTTTTTAAATTTTTAAATGGATTTAATAACCTCCTTATGTATATAGACACATACATCTTTGTGGACATTACAGGGCAGAACATTAGATAGGAGTGGACAGACCCTAAGGAGAGGATTCATTTGTATTAATTGATGTTGGAAACATGAGTAAAGTTTAAACATTATTATTAGTCTGAAATTATTAATATAAATCTTAGTATTTCATTTATGGCACCTGAAAGTGTATCATTGATGGGAAAAGTCTCAGTTTTGGAGGACTCTATACACTATCTAATTGAAGGCAGGATTGATAAATGAGGCTTATTTGCCATGTTCTTGAATAATGTATGAATCTTAATAAGGAGTTTATTGGAATATAAATATGAATATAATAAATAACATTTAACATAATTTTAAATGTTCAATAAATATAGAATTTGATACCCTATTTTACCAAGTGGGATCTTATATGGTCTTGTGTGTGAGGTATGGAACAATGGAGTTAAGGTAAGAAAGGAATAATGGAGAATAATTGAATGATAATTTTTAGTTGAATGGAAATATAGTGGAATTAAGTTTATGAATACCTAGGAAGAATCTTTGTGGCCTGGAGGGGGTTGAAAGAAACGTTTGGTTGTTAGAACCTTGTGTCATACTAAGAAAGCCATGTTTTACATACTCAAATACTTTACAAAGTAAAAAGAGAATTATTGGTTAATATGGATAAGGGTACTATGGGATGTATGATGGGGAGTAATTAATATTAGAAAGGATATTTCAATGTTTTTATAACCCTGACAAGACTTGTAGAAACTTGAATACAAACCCTTACCCTGTATGCATAAGGTTATCCCTATTAAAAATAATCAACTTACAAATAGAAGGTGATTATGAACTATTTAAGGTGTATGAGGATTATGAAAATAAAAACTTAGATTGGTAACATTTTGAGGATAATCAAGAATCTTACAAAGGTATAATTCCAAAGGAAGATTAAAAATATAGTAAAAAATCCATGCATAGTCAAAGAAGTAAACCCAATCTACTGAGATTTTGAGGTTTAAGAAAGGAATGGATGAATGATGGATGATAGACCATTTGATAATATTGGTAATATGGATAATTTGTTTTTAAAGTTATTTGGTGTTTTTAATCATTTTATAACTCAAGATAAGTGTTTTAGAAGGCACTTGACCTATGAACAGGGGTAGAAACCCTAAATTTTGGGTTTGGTTCGTACAAAGAGATTTAACCCTCAAAAATTACTATTTTTTTTAATACTAAATAATTTTGTGTGATATAACTAATTAAAAATGTTTAAATGTTCTACAATCTATACAAGTATGAATTTGGGTAGTGAAGAGTCATATAAGGCCTAATTAGACCTAAAAGAGGAGGAATTTGCAAAGGAGGTATTAGATAGGAAAGGATTCAGAGGGGGAAAATTTACCCATACCTCAAGAGGTATGAATGAAATCCATAAATGAAATTACACATTGGTAATAGAGCTTGAATTAATAAAATAAAGGGAAACTAATTCAAGAAAGACTACATGCCTTAAGAGAAGGAAGTAAGGGTTGTATGAAGGATTAAGAGGTAAGGTGAATTATATGGGTCAGAGAAGATGAAATATGATTTTTTAAGACCATATAAGACAAAAAAATAATACTATTGAAATAAATTATAAGAATTACCAATTGGAGGCCTAATGGGATACATTGTGTAAATCTAGTGAATACCCAAGGAGGAATTATGAAAGGAAAACATAGTAAGGAATGGTATGTGAGTTCAAAATGCATTGAATAGAGAATGTGACCATAATTAATTGTTTTAATATCACAAAAAATAATGATTTATGTTAAATATATCCTTAATCCCAATAAGTAAATATATAGAGTGAACTTGACATGGATTGTTGAATGGCAAATCACCTAAAGCAAGTGATCATTTGGATAGAGAATCAGATGTTGATGGTTAATGAGACTTATCCAAAATTATCTATATCATTATGGTATTATATCTAGTAAATTATTCTTGGGCATAATTATGTTTTTGATTTCTTTATAATTTGTGGATTTGATAAGAATGCATAGTGTCTTGAGATGTGCATGGGAGAGATAACTTGCAGGGTGTTGAGGAAGAAGAGAAAGATTTCCAGTCTTATTCATTGAGGTGAACAAAAAGGAGGAATATCATATTGAGGATAGGTAAAATTAATAGAGAAAGCCACAAATTACTTTGATAATGACAAGAGCTATTCAAGAAAGGCTAGAAGAGATAGAGGGAAAATAGAGCATTGAAGCTCCAAGAGAGAAGAGGAAGAAATAAGACTCCAAAAGAGAGTCAAGAAATTTAAGAAAAGGTCCCAAGTGAGGAATAAAAGAATAATAAATGCCAATAAGAGGTCTAAGAGGCAAGATGGATAGACTTTCTAATAGGAGGTCTACATAGGCCAATAAATGAAAGAGAAATGGGGAAGATGGATATAAAAATATAAGTAGAAAAATTGAGAAGAGTGATGCAAGTAATAGAGAGGATAGAGCTCATGGTGAAGCTCATGAGAGAAAAATAAATCCAATGGATAGGTTTACATATGAAGAAGAGAGTAAAGTGACCACTAGAGTCACTCATGAGAAGAAGAAGGAACAAGAAAGGTGTCATGAAGAATGAGAGGACAGCCCAAAGAGGCATGAGAAATAAAATATTTCCAATTGAGTAGAAAGAAAGAGAAGTTGAGAAGAGAGTTCTCATTTAGGAGAAAAATAAGATGAGATTAGTGCCAAGGAGAGCAAAAAATAATGGATATAAGAGAAGATGGACAATATCTATACCAAGGACATTTAAAGATACTATACGGTGTCTAGTTTTATATGCTAACATTACTTTTGAGTTTGTGTTTAAGGTATGAATAAGAAAGCTATGAAGGCCAAGAATGAGGCCTCAAAGTTGATGAAGAATCGATTAAGAACAACACCCATCAATTATCAAGAGAATGATAAATAAAAATAACTTCATGAAGAAGATAAAGAGTTGAAGACATTTCACATGATGAAATTTAAGAGAAAGAGGAGTTATATGATGTATTACCATGCATAACGGATAAAACCAAGGAGTGGTGTACTAAGAGAACACAAAATTCATACAATAAGACATGGAAGTCATCCATGAAGACATAGATGAAGAGATGAGCTTGCAACATTTTCCATTGGAGGTAAATGAATGTTTGAACATTGATTTTTATTTCATAAGTGATGAGGAAAAGAATGATATGCAAATTAATAGAAAACATGACAAGTTTCAGCCCTCAATAAAAGAGAAAGGACATAGGTATGTATGGAATAAGTGGCTTAAATAAGTATGTGAAGAGAATAAATAAGAGACCCTCAATCAAGAGGTCAAAACAAGTAAGAGCACATGTGGAAAGAAAGAACACATATGGAAACAAAAGGAAAATGACAAGGAACATAAATTTAGCAAGATAGATGACCAAGGCATGAGGCATGAGAGTGATGGAAAGAGAGGAAAGTTTTAACCTAAGAAGATATAAGGTAGGAAGTGGGATAATAAAATTAAGTTTAGAGCACAAGAGGATCACATGACAAGTGAATCCTAAGAAAGCATGAAGATGGAAGAGGATGACAAGTCAACAAAACACACAAGCAAGATGGTGCAAGCAAACCAAACCAAGGGAGTGAAGGTATAACCATGTGAAAAAGGTAATAAATTCTTAATATAGGATAATTATTTTCAAGTTATGTTTTCAAGTGTGATATATGATGGTATGTTTTACTGTGACTCTAATAGTGAAGATTTCTTGTACATAAAAACCATGGCATTGATGGATGAATGTATAGTTTGGAAAGATGAGGGAGGAACACCTCAAAGAGTTCTTGAGAAGCATGATATAAAAAAATATGAGGATGATATTAATATAAAAAATGAGGGAGTCCAAGGATAAGTCAAATAAGAAGTTTAACAAATAAGAGAAAATCAAAGTAAACCAAAGTTTGATGAAGCAAATGAAGAGGTTGATGCATTCAAGTTGCAAGAGGATTTAAAGATGTTGGAAAAAATGTTTAGTACATAAAAGGAGATTAAAATATGTGAAGAAAAATAAGTTAAAGTCAATAAATAACTCCATGAAACATCAAGTAAGGAGCAAAAAGAAGAATCACAAAGAGTTGTGCACACAAAGAAGCAAACAAGCAAGGAAATGGCATGTGAAGAAGCAAACATGGTAAGATATTAATTTGGGAAAGTTAATGCTGAATTTAAATTTTTTAAACATGGATATAGGAGGTTAAATATGGGTCAAAATATGCAATACTATGTTGAGGATGAAAAAAATAAGAAATTACTCTTTCATAGTGAGTAAGATGATGGAAAAAGGTGTCAAGAAGAGAAGAAGTTGAAATAAGAGGTAGAAAAAGAAGGTATAGACAAGAAAAGTTTGGAAGTGGAAATTAATGAGAGACCAATAGAGCCTCATGATGATTATGTTAGTAGGAACAAGAAGCAAAATCCACTAGACAAACAAGAATCAAGTGAAAACAATGAAGGAAAAGAACAAGAAAGAAACATAAGCAAGGGGAATAGGAACCATTTAGTGCAACTGAGTATGATGGAGATAAAAATGACTTGGAAAAGATAGAACATGCAACAAACAAAGAGCTAAAGTAGTTGGAAGATGCATGGAGGTAAAAACTAGACAAAGGGGGTTGAAGAAGAACAATAGTTTCACAAGAAAAAGGTAGCAAGCAAGGATGAAAAATAGTCAAGAAAAAATTAAGGACCCTCAAAATATGAATTGGAAGGTGAGAAAGAAAGATGCAAGTTCAATTTTTTTCTCCCTCTTGGGAGTATGATGTAAGAACATCAAGGTAAGAAGTGGTCAATTTTGTATTTTGATCTTAAATAATCAAATTAGTCAAGTATGGAGAGTTAGTGTGGGTTAAGATACATTTTCAATGTCCACTCATGTATATGGAGTCCATTAGGGTCATAATAATGAGTATTGGTAGTGTTTGGAGTTTTCCCTCCAAAATTAGTAATTTAAAAATTCAAATCTTCAAAATGAGCCTATAAGTCCAAATGCTTGTATAAGAATGAATATATGAGTCTAGTGGGCCTAGGAGGTATTGAAAAAGATCAATATAATTTATGTATGACATATCCCTAAAGTGGAAGTCATGGCTTGTAATGTCACTTTCACCCATACGTTGGGTTGATTTGTAAGGAGTTAGTTATGAACAAGAAGTTGGTGTAACCAACTAAGAGTATACATTAAAATGAGAAAGAATGGTAATTATATTGGAGAGTTTGGTGTAGGGTTAGAATGGTAGAGAGGAGAGTTATCCATGAAGAAGTAGAGGAGGGTTTGAAAATGGAGAAGAAACTAGTAAAACCTTATAAGAAAGATGCCAAGTCCTCTTAGGGACTGCATTTTATAAATCATGATGATTCAAGATGAAATAAAGTGAAGTTGTTTTGGTTTTGGAGTGAATCTCCTTGAATTATTATTATTTTCTTGTTTTTACATGGATTGAATAACCTCTTTATGTATATAGACACAAACATCTTTGTGGACATTACATGGCAGAACCTTAGACAAGAGTGGATAGACCCTGAGGAGAGGATTCATTTGTATTAATGGATGTTGGAAACAAGAGTAAAGTTTAAACATTAATATAATTATAAAATTGATTCATACAACTCTTAGTATGTTACTGATGGCACCTGAAAGTGTATCATTGATGGGAAAAGTCTTAGTTTTGGAGAACTATGCACACTATCTAATTGAAGGTAAAATTGACAAATGATGTTTATTTGACAAGTTATTGAATAATGTATGAATATTAATAAGGAGTTTATTGGAATATAAATATGATTGTAATAAATAAAATTTAACATAATTTTTAATGTTTAATAAATTTGGAATTTGATACCCTATTTTACCAAGTGGGATCTTATATGGTCTTGTGTGTGAGGTATGGAGCAATGGAGTTAAGGTAAGAAAGGAAGAATGGAGACTTACTGAATTAGAATTGTTAGTTTAATGGAAAGATAGTGGAAGTAAGGTTAGGAAAACCTAAGAATAATATTTATGACCTAGAGGGGGTTGAAAGAAATGTTTAGTTACTAGAACCCTGTGTCATATTAAGAAACCCTTATTTTACATACTCAGATACTTTGTAAAGTAGAAAGAGAATTATTGGTTAAAATGGAAAATGGTACAATGGGATGTAATATGGGGAGTGTTTCCTATTATAAAGGATATTTAAATGTTTTTTTAACCCTGACAAGACTTGTAGAAACTTGAATACAAACCCTTGCCCTATATGTATAAGGTTATCCTTATTAAATACAATCAACTCACAAATAGAAGTACTTATAAACTATTTAAGGTGTATGAGGATTATTAAAATAAAAAATAATATCAGTATAATGTTTGAGATAATAAAAAATATTATAGGAAGTGATAAGTCCAAAGGAATATTGAAAACACAATCAAAACTCCATACACAGTCAAGGAAGTAAACCTAATCTACTGAGATTTTGAGGTTTAAGTAAGGAATGGATGAATGATGGATGATAGACCATTGGATAAGATTGGTAATGTGGATAAATCAATTTTTAAAGTGATATGGTGTTTTTAATCATTGTATAACTCAAGATAAGTGTTTTAGAAGGCACTCGACCTGTGAGCAGGGGTAAAAACCCTAGATTTAGGGTTTGGTTCATAAAAAGAGACTTAACCCTCAAAAATTGATAATTTTTTGTAATATAACATAATTTTATGTGATATAACTGATGAAAAATGTTTCAATGTTTTATAATCCATACATGTATGGATTTGGGTAGTGAAGAGTCATATAAGGCCTAATTAGACCTAAAAGAGGAAGAATTTGCAAAGGATGTATTAGATAGTAAAGGAGTCAGAGGATGAAACTTTAACCATACATTAGGAGGTATTAATTAAATCCATAAATTAAATTAAACATTGGGAAAAAATCTTTAATTGAGAAAATAAAGGGAAATTACTTCAAGAAAAGATACAAGCCTTAAGAGAAAGAAGTAAGGGATGTATGAAGGATTGAGAGGTAAGGTGAATTCTAGGGGTTAGATTAGATGAAATATGATTGTGTAATACCATACAATATAAAACAAAATAATATTGAAATAGATGATAATAATTTACACTTGGAGGCCTAATGGCATATATCATGTACAGCTTGTGAACACCCAAGGAGGAATTGTGAAAGGAAAACATCGTAAGGAATGGTATGTGAGTTCAAAAGGCATTTAATAAAGACTATGGACATAAATAAGTGTTTGAATATCATAATAAATAGGGATTTATGCTAAATATATCATTAATTCCAAGAAGCAAATAGATAGAGTGAACTTGACATGGATTGTTGAACAACAAATCACCTAAAGCAAGTGATCAATTAGATAGAGAATCAGATGTTGATGGTTAATGAGACTTCTCCCAAATTCTCTACATCACCTTAAAACATTTTTTTATAATACCATAATACTTTGGCATGGTTTCTCTACTTGGTATTCCTTGACACAAATTATTTTATCTCTCTGATGTTCTTTTTGATTCTATATCATTTATTTTACATACTAATTTCTATTAAAGGATAGTTCATCCGAACCTTGTTTGTTGTAGAAAAATAGTCATTTCACATTCCAAATACTATTATATATGTTTTTTGAGTCCCTACCCAAGGTTGTTTTTCTTTTTTTAGATAGTTCCTTATACATTTTTTATACCTTATTATATATTCTACTACAGAATATTCCTACATATTTTATTCTCAAAGGTGTAAAACATTGATAAATTAAACATTCCTAAAAATTAAAACATTAAAAAATGGCCTTACATCTCCCAAAGAGATATAAAGCCACAAAATATTTTTACATCTTGTCCTCCTATTTCCAAGAGGATATTACTCTTGGTTCTTATTTTGGGTGACACTATATGAGTATCATGTGTATAAGCATCCCCTTCCTGTAGAACATTTCACAGGTAGAACAAATCTTATCCAAAGTCATGATTTGTATATTCCATTCAATCATATCTAATCATTTGTTCCTACTTTTGATTATCCCATTCTGCTAGGTGTTTTCATGTGTCTCAGGTGGGTATCATTACTTCCTACATGATCAATTTGACTTAACATTATCATTCATTTCATTCCTATTTTTGGGAGAACTACATCATCTTGAGGTCCACACAGATAATGTAGGTATCACTTGGATACATGGGGTAGCATAGGTCAGATCAACCACTATCATTTCCATTTTCATTCCCAATTTATTCTCATATATTCTCTCACCATTTTATTATTTATTCTTATCTTATGCTATCCCCATTTTTATGATTCACTCCCATTTTCCTATCTAACACTTCATCCTAAACATTTTACATCACTTTTATTCTTTCCCATTCCTAGCAGAATTATATTTGGCCTGAAGTCTACAATAGATTATGTAGATAAGATCCAATTATATGGGGCATCTGGAGTCATCTCATCCACCCCTTTGTTATTTTTATATCACCCTTTCTAGTTTCTACACATTATCCTAGCTAATGGTCCCTAGACTAGGGGGTAGCCTATAAGAAGACTATCTTATTACCACATTCACGCACGGAGGTTTATTTATTTGTTACTACTTTTTAAATTTGTGTTTTTATGTTTCATTCAATTGTTTGATTGATTTTTTATTTATTTTATTACATTTTTTTTTAGTATATTATGATTTACATAGGTCTTGATTCTTCATATCTGGACCTAGAGTTTTAAAATATTTTTATACTAAACTAGTCCCTATGCAAGTGGAAAATTATCTTCACAATTCATTTTATAATTACGATGCATACCATCAAGTGTAAAATAAAATAAAATAAAGTGCTTGAGGATTATATATAATGTCATGCTATGATGGTATATTATCCCTTTACAAAATCATCCCTTCTCAAATGAAATCATCTTGGTCATCTTGGAATACATCACATCATATTCTCCCTCTTTGAGGTTTCTATTCACATTTTTACCCATCTTTAGGGGAATTCCAATGCTTTGAGGTGCACACAAACTATGTAGGCATTGCTTTATCACATGGATTTTCTGAGGTCACATTGATCACCATTGTTATTCAAATCAAATTATAATATTATTCCATAATTATTCTATTCTTCCAATCATCTTTATCTTTTCATCACTTTATGCATCCTTATGTGACTAGTTTTGTTTACAACTTCTTCATTCCTTGAAAAACTATTATATGATCCACACATCTATTTTAAATTACCCTATCAAATTTATATCATTCATATTATCTTTACTCTATGTCACATGTCAAATCCTTGAGCTATTCTTTTCAATCAATCAATTAGTTCACTCACCGATCAAAGCTACTGTATTGGGGAAAATCATTTATTAACTAATTAAATCTGACATGCTAGGGGAAATCAATCAATAAATCAATTCCCACTCTTTGGGGAAATTCAATCATTTTATATTTATTCTAATTCCAAGCTCACAAGTTTCACCCTATTTGGGGCAAATCAAATTGTGCAAATTGTTTTGGGATTGATAATTTCCTAAACTCGTAGTTTTTTCACTATTTGGGGCAAGTAATAATGTGCCACTTATCTTGGGATGCATTCTTCCCAATTACACCCTCCTTAGGAAAATCATTTTTATACTCTATCATCATTGAATATCAAAGCATGCATGTATTAGCTCACATGGATTAATCTCATCTATGGGTGAATTTCACTCTTCTTCTTATCCATTTTCTTATTTTCAAGGGCTCATTCATCAACATTATTTTTTGGCCACTCCTTCAATGGGGAATCATGGGCATCTAAAATATAATTTGGGGCATTAGTGTTAATTCATTTTTTTTAAAATTAAATAAAAATAAATAAAATGTGACACATCATTCTTCAATCATTATCAAATTATTTTAACTACTTTTTTATTTGTTAAAAATTTGTTGCTTTGTCTAATGTCTCATAATGCCCTTTTAAATATGGGAAAATGTAGACACTCCAATTTAATCACTTTCATGTTGAGTTTTCAATCATAATGAATTTATATAACATGTAAATCAAGTCAAAAATAACTGAAACACCCAAATTTTCCCAAACAGTTGACATTAATATTATGAAACATTTTAGGGTATCCCTAATTGGAGAAATTTACCATACCTAATTTATAACTTCCTTTAATTAATCCCAAGCAAATTTACATTTTTAAAAATAACATTTTGGATTAAATAGGCTGAACAATTATTCTTATTTCAAAAGTCACACTATTTTGCATTAAGTTAATTAACCTTTATTAATTAACTTAACCTTCCTTTAATAGGAAATTCCATAGATTTTGAAATTTCCTATTTTTAGTAATTTATTTATTGAATTATTTCTCCACTCACATGGCAAGTGGATCCAAATATCTAATATATAACATCATCATGAAATCATATGGAAAGTTGTCAAGCATTAGCATATATGGAATAAAATGTCAAAAAATGCAAACCCATGCCTAATTAATGCAGACCCAAACCCAAAATATTAATAGTTTTAACTCTCAAAATTAGACTAATTTCTAGCCACACATATTGGTTTTGATTCAATGATTGAAATTAGTCTTAGAAGTCTATAAATACAATGCTCATTTGATAGTATAAATAATATTTTTAATGTAAACTTACTTTGTATAAATCAAATAAAAGATTCAATAATTATTCACATTGATCAATCAAGTCACTCATAGACAAGGGGATATGCCATCAAAATAAAGAAGTGACATTGACAAAGATTCCTAGCTCTATAATTTGGGCTTAATGTGCTTACAATTTAGATTGGAAAAATAATCCATTGGAAAGGTGTAGCTTGTGGTTTATGTATTTATATTTATTTACATTCTCCTAGACTTTTCTCAATTATAGGGATCATACTTGAGATGTCATGTTTGTTAATTTATTTGGTTTGAATAACTAACAATGAACTAACCTCTATTCTACTCATGATCTACAGGTATCTATAGGAAACTTGGATTAACCCCTATTAAGTTTTATTGGATTGTTGTTCAATTGGATAAATTTGAGGGAAACATCATAAGATAACTAATCAATGCCCACATGCATCTTACCTATAAACCCTGAGTGCAACAATTAATAGATATTTGGGTTTTAGACATTATTGATACTTGTGACATGTTCCTTAATAAATATCTACTAAATTTTATAACACGTGGATTCTTTGGATAGGTGTATCTAACGAAATTAATTTGGAAAGTGAATCCAAAATTAAACTATTGATAATTAAATACAACACAATAAATGAAATTGTTCACATTTTATCCATAGATACATGAGAGTGTACACCTACTAAAATCACTTCTAAAAATGATAACGACCTCATCATAGCCCAATAAATATTATGGAAACTTTATTTTTATGAATCTTGGTCCAAGAGAGGATTAGGGGTTGGATATGTTCTCATAGACCTAGATGAAAATAAATTACTCATGATATATCATTTATATTTTACTTACATAAATAATTTAGTTGAGTATGAATCCATGGTTTTAGGCCCTTAGGTTTCCTTAGTTCATAAAGTGAAAAAACACATGTTTTTGGTGACTTAAAACTAGTGATAAATCAATGTAAAAGTAAATTCTAGTGTAATATCTCATATCTAAAGTGGTAAAACATATAATAAAGGATTTGATTCTTTTGATACCTTTAATATAACCCAAATTCATTTAAATAAAATCACATTATTTTTTTTAAGCATCCACTACAATTTTATTTCCTTAAATGATCCCAATTTACAAAGGTTTTATATTGAATTAGTTATTTGTCCTTTTGTCCATGATAATATTTAATACTTCTAGGTATTTTCTTATGATCAATAGATTATTTAGTTCAAGCTCTAGAGTATTTGAGACATAATTCAATGAATTAAAGGAAAGGGATTACTCTTCAAATGATAAATAATAAATGGATCATGAAATATATGATTTAAGGATACTAAAACTAAAAGGTAATAAATTTCCTATACTTATGGTGCCTTTAGAGAGATTATTTTAACTTGACACACATTTGGTAAATTAAAGAGAAATGCAATAGATAAAAAAAGTTAATGATAGTAGGTTTAGGCCCACCAAAGTGGCCTCAAAATGTGACTATTTGGTTTAAATTTTCAAAGGCATAAGAGAAGAAACTAAAAATTATTCTCTCTTAGTTTAAAGATGTTATATCATGGTATAATGAGGGCCTTTGGTTCTTTTATATTTAGGTCATGACTTATACTATACCACTTATTGAATGCATCAAACATTTTAGACAAACACAAAGACTAGTGAACCCAATTTGGATCCCATAATATACAAATAAGTTTATAAGTTTATTTTAACCAAAATTATATTTTACCTTAGAAATTTCACTTAGGTAGCCAATTTAATTCCTGTTCTCAAGAAGAATGGAGAAATCAAATTATGCATAGATTTTTGAAATATAAATTAATAATATGATTAAGGAAACTACCATTCCTAGAGAAATTTTAAAAAATGGTAAGTGGATACAAAATTATGTCCTTGTTAGATGGATTTTTAGGTTACAACTAGCTTCTAGTAGATAAAGAAGACATAATGAAAACCACATTTAACACAAATTGGGGGACTTATGCTTGAGGATAATTCTCTTTGGGATAATAAAAAAGGTGATATTTTTTAGTTAATTTATCTTTCCAAAGTTTAATAGGCAAATGCATCATTATTTATATGGACAATCCTAATATTTTACTTGCACATAAGTCTCAACTTGTATATGACTTAAGGGAAGTATTTTAATGATATAAAATGTATGGAATATCCTTTAATCCTAAGAATATTATTTTTAGTGTCATGAAAGTTAATTTATTAGGAATAATCACCACAAAGTAAGGTATATTAGTTGACCATGATAAATTAAATGTTATCTCTAAGATTTCACTCCCAAATAATAAGAAATAATTAAAATCATTCTTTGAAAAAATAAATTTTGAGAGAATTTTTTTTTAAAGTTTTGATGAGATTATTAAACCTTTAAATTATATGTTTAAAAAATATGAAAAAATATAATGGAATCCTCAAGTAAAAGTGATTTTTAAATAAATTTAAATGAATATTATGCAAGCTCTAGTGATGATTAGTCCTAACTTCATTAAATACTTTCACCTCTACTTGTTCACCTCAAAATATACAATAGCAGTTATGCTTACACAAATGATATATCTTGATGATAAATCCATAAAATTAATTATAATTAATTTTAAGGATGTTGAATTCAAATGTTAAATGTTGGGTAAATATTACTATGCTTTGGTTAAGGCTGACAAAAAGTTTAGACATTACATATTACAAAATAAGGTACATGCCTTTATATCTTGTAGTCATGATTATGTTTGGGAAAAAATAAATGGGATAAAGGAGAGGTAAATGGATGGATATTTTTAAATAATATATAACTTAGGTCAAACCAACATAGATAGTAATATTTCAAGGATAACCTAAGGAAAATAAAGATAAATTATAGGATCATGTCATCCATTTATTATGATATGGTAACTATACAAAAGAGTTAAATAATGTGTAGATAAGATCCTTGAAACTCAAAGCAACACATTATATGATCAAGAAATAAGTTCTATAAAACAAGAACTATGAAGGAATTTACCCTAGTTGTTTGACACAAATGAAAGTAACAAATGTGATGAGTAGTTTTCATGATAAAATAAGAAGTTAAAACCCTTTTAGTAATAACAAATCTCATAGTATTATAAGGGAAAATTACTAGTTGAATACCATTTTCAAGGATGCTCATGCTCATGTAGAAACATGCCATGAATGTTAGATATTTTACAAAGTGAAAAACATGAGGCCATACCACTGCAATTAATTATTGAAGGCACACCCTTTTCTCAATGGGGACTTGATTTTGTGTATTGACCCCGACTCCATAAATAGACACAAGTTTTGTTTATCAACACATATTATTGCATAGGATGGTTTTATTTATATGATACAACTAAAATTACAACAAAATAAGTGTTCATGTTTATTGAAAAAAGTAACATCACTAGGTTTGGTACACCATTATCCCAAGATTGTGATAACAGGCTTGCATTTCAGTCATTTGAATTAATAGAATGGACATATGATTAAAAAATAGTTCATGAAGTTTTCATTGAACAAATATCCCTAATGGAATATAATGGTGAAATACTTTAATAATAACTTGATTAATGTCATTAATAAATTAGACAATAAGAAATAAAGAGAAAGAAACTCATTGACGAAGTATGAATTATGGGTAAATAGAAAAATATTCAATACAACATTGAAATCTTATTCTTTTTTTACTAGTCTATGGATAAGAACTTGTGTTCCCAATTAGATTTAAATTTCCCAATTATTAGTTTATAGAAGAGTGCATGGAAGAATACGATCAAGTTTCATTTAGATTTATCAATATTCTTGAGATAGAGGAATCTCCATATGAATCTTTGAAAAATTTCAGTAAGCACCAAGACATAGTTAAATGTGTGAAAAAAAGGAAAGGTCAATGAATTTATAATTTAATACTTAGTTATACTTTGGGATAAGGCCCAATGAAAATAAGATACAACATTATAAGATAGGCATATTTTGGATGGACCCATATCATATATTCAAGATAACAAGAAGGATCATATTAAGGCTAAAGGATATGCAAGTGAATGATACATTTCTACAAATAAATGGCCAATACTTGAAGCACTACTTATTAACTACACCATTTCCACCACTCCTAGTTTGATAGTGAGTGGTTAATTCTATAGGATAGCATGGAATATGGTACAATTAATTTTTTTTAAATGTGTTTTCTTAGTATAGATATGAATCCATGCTTTCATAGAATAGTTTTATTGTATTAGATTAGTGGTATTGTTTACATTTGGTTTTTTTTAGTTGTTAGTAGTTTGAGATAGCTTAGTTATAAAAATATCCCAAGATGAAAATTAATTATACATAAGTTTGGATAAAAAATTGCTACCTAAAATTACCTATTTGAGCTCATGTTTGTTTGAAATATGATAATTAAAAACCACACCATAATTTCAAAGGACTTGAGCTTACTTTATTTAGAGTGAAAAACCTAGTGAAAGAGGTAACCATGTGAAATTACACTAGAGCAATGATTGATATAGTTATACATTCATTATAATATTAAATAAATTCTTTAGAGTCAACACCTAAATAATAAAAAGTCTTTGCATTGGAAAGAGTCATAAATACACTAGTACACATTAAACACCACTAAAGTGGTGATTATAAAAGAAGAGTCACTTGATTTCAACCTAATTTGATCATTAATATATCTAGCTATAATGGTTAACAACCCTTATAAAAAGTGAAAAAAAGAGGTGAATATGAAATCAACAATATAAAATAAAAATATTACTCATAATAATTAAGTAACCTTCATTAGGGATATAGACGCCTACTTGGCAATGGAAAAAGGACTATAGTGGAATCAAAGATAACTTTGTTGGGGATATGGATGCCTAGTTGGAAGTAGAGAATTAACCAATATTCTTACATAAATCATTCCTAAAAACAATTCTTATAATAAAAGTTTGGTTCAAGGGTTTTATCACTTGCTAAATACAAAGTTTTCAAGGTGGGATAGATGAAATCACATTCACACACTCTCAAATCCTATAATATGTGGCATATCCAATATGTTATGTGGTAAATTGAAACTAGTATTTAATTATATAATAAAGGTACAAATATTTTTACATGATGCTTTAATTTTTATTATTAAATACACAAGGAGTAATTAGTTTTAAAAAATCTAAAGTGTTTTCCCTTGTAAATTCACTATTTTTTGTGATCAACATACCCTTATTCCCAAAGGAATATGGGAAAACCTTTTTATAATTGAGATACTAAATTATTTTTGAAACTTTTTATTTGATCTCATCTTATTATGATTCTAGAAATCCTTGATTGTAATAATGATCTTAAATATAAACGTTAGTTTTATAAGTTTTTTCACAATGCATCAAGATTTAGTTATAATCATAACCCAAATTTATCATATTTTGATTTTAGTTTGTCTCAAAATCAGTTTTAAAAGTACCATCATGAATCCCTCTTGGTGCATTTTCATGAATAACAAGTTAACACATTCAGTGGTCACTATTAAAATACTCACAGTTCATGAAAAAAAGACCTTTCATCTCGAATAATTACACTATATGTTTAATAAATAATTAGAATACCACAAGAACTATGAATTAATCTATATCAGTTATTTGACACTAGTGGAGTAAAAAAAATTGATGAGTATTTTCATGAAAAATTAAAAAATTAACATATTTTTGATAATACCTATGCTCATAAATTTTTTAAGGCATGTTACTTTTTGCCTACCATTATAAATAATGATCATGGTCATGTAATAACATACCATAAATTTCAAACATTTTTGAAGAGAGAAGAGCATGCAACAATGCCATTCAACTAGTTATTGAAAGCATAAAATTTTATTAATAAGGACTTTCTTTTATGTGTTAATCCCAATTCCAAAAATGGAAAATAGTTTTTATTTACTACCAAATATTATTTTACATGATGGTTTAATTTAGTCAATATAAATAAAATTATAAAAAAACAAGTGTTCAAGCTTGTTGAATAAAATATTATCATTAGCTTTGGTACACCATTCTCTTAGGTTTGTGATAAAAGACCTACATTTCAGTCATCTAAATTTATAGAATGGGCATATGGTAACAAAATACTTATGAATTTTTATTTAAATTAATATTCCCAAGGTAATAGAGTGGTTAAATCTAATAATAATTACACAATTAATTCCATTAATAAAGTAGCTAGTAAGAAACCAAAAGAATAACACTCATTGCTAAAGTATGCATCATGGTCAAATATAAAAATATTTAATGCAAAATTGAAATATTCATCCTTTTTACTATTTTATTAAAAAAAATATGTTCTCAATTATATTTTGAGATCATAATTAGAAGTTCATGCAAGAGTACATGGAGGAAGATGATCAAGTTGAAGTTTGATTTCTCACTTTTATTTAGATAGAGGAAGCTCATGATGAAGCATTGAGTAAATTTATTAACACCATGATATATTGAAATATTGGTTTGAAAAAAAGAGAAAAGGTTAAGGCATTTAAATTTAAGACTTAGTTCTAGTTTGGAAAAAGTCCCATAAAAAGAAGAGACAACCTTCCAAGTCAAATTTATTTTGGATAGGTCCATATCAAATATTTGAGATATTGAGATGAAACATCATTAAGCTAAAATATATTCAAGGAAATGATACATTTCACCAATAAATGGGCTATAGTTGAACCACTACTTCATGTTTAGACCAACACCACCACCCATAGTTTTTTTTTAAGTCTTTGGTTAGTTTAGGTTAGAATGGGATAGAGGAGACTTAGTTAATTTACTTTATGATTTTTGTTTTATAACATAGATATGCATTCATGATTTCATAGAATAGGTTTTTTTTAAAGTTTGATTTGTTGTAGTTGTTGGTAGTTTGAGATAGCTCAGTTCTAAAAATATCCTAATATGAGATTAATTATACACAAGTTTGGAAGATAAATTGATACTATAAAATAAATATTTAAACTCATGTTTGTGTTGAGATCTAATGTTTAACAACCATAACATGATTGCAAAGGATTTTAGATTAATTTATTTAGTGTCAAAAACCTAGGAAAATAGGTAATCTTGTGAACTTATACTAGGACCTTGATTGATTTAGTTAGATATTCATTAAAATATTTAATACATGTTTTAAAGTCAACACATGAATATTAAAAACATTTACATTGGAAGAGTCATAGATGCACTATTATACATTAAAAACTACCTTGAGAAATGATAGACTATAAAAGAATATCCACTTGAACTCAAGTTATTTTGATCATTATTACACCTAGCTATAGTGGTTTCCCCCCTTCTAAAAAATTGAAAGTGAGTTAAAAAAAGATGGGAATATGAAATCCATAAAAGGAAATTCAAAGATTTATTTTAAAATGTGTCATTCAGGTAACCTCAATCAGGGTTATATATGTTTGAATAGCAATAGAGCAAGGTATATAATGGAATCGAAGGTGACCCTGTTGGGGCTATGGGTGCCTAGTTATAAGTATAGTGATACCCAACCTTCCACCATAAATAACACCTTAAATTTTTTATGTCATATAAGTTTGGTTCAAGTGGTTTATCTTATGATAAATAATAAATTATCAAGGTAGGATAGATGAAATCCCATACACACACTCTTAAATCCTAAAATATATAGTAGAAATGGTATGTTGTGTAGTAAGTTACAAATATTTTTCAACCCATAATAAATGTATGAATATTTTTGACACAATGGTTTAATTTTTATTTATTATATATACCATAGAGTAATGAGTTCTAAAAATTCTTATGTGTTTCCCTCATAAATTCACCATTTATATGTCCAAAAAAAATTTATTACCCAAAGAATATTGGAAAATCTTTTTCTAATTGAGATAAAAAAAATTTCTTGCAAAATCCCATTGTATCTCATTTTATCATGATTCTAGAAAGTATTGATTATTGGAATGATTTGAAACATAAAATTTAGTTTTATAATTTTATTCATGATGTATCAATACTTAATTTACATGATAACCTATATTTTTTTTTAATTTTACTTTGTCTCGAAATAAGTTTTATATGTACCTTTATAAATCCCCCTGGGTTTATTTTCATGCATGAGAAGTTAAACCATTTGATGGTGACTTTATTAAAATACTCATGGTTCATGCAAAGAATAACCTATTAACTCAAATAAACCCATTAAATACTCAATAAATGAGTCATAAACTTTAATAAATATGAAGTAAATCACCTCAATTGTTTGACACAAGTGAAAGCAACAAATGTGATGAGTAGTTTTCATGAGAAATTAAGAGTTTGACACTCTGATGGAAATATAAAAGCTAATAAGACTCTTATGGAATGTTAATATTTACCTACTTTTTTTAATTATGTTCATGCTCATGTAATGACATGCCATAAATTCTAAACAATTTTCAAAAGAGAAAAGCATCTGGCCATGTTACTATAACCAATTACTGAAAGAATACCCTTTTCTCAATGGGGAATTGATTTTGTGTCTTAACCCCAATTCCATAAATTAAAATTAGTTTTTGTTTATTTCCATAAATTATTGAACATGATGGTTTTAATTAGACAATACAAATAACAATAACAAAAAAAAAAAAACAAGTTCATTGAATAACATATTATCACTAGGTTTAGTACATAATTCTCCCACGTTTATGATAATGGACCTTCATTTAAATCATTTTAATTTATAGAATGGGCATATGATAACAAAATAATTATAATTTTTTATTTAAACCACTATCCCTAAGGTAATAGAGTGGCTAAATCCATTAATAAGAACTTTATTAATGTCATTAAGAAAGTAGTCGATAAGAAACAAAAACAATGGCACTCATTACTAAGGTATGCACTCTAGGTAAATAGAAAATGATTAAACATAGCCTTGAAATATTTACCATTTTTACAAGGCTTTGGACAATAAGTTGTGTTCCTAATCACATTTAGAATTATTAATTCTTAGTTCATGCAAGAGTGCATGGAGGAAGATGGTTGAGTTAAAGTCATATTAGTCAACATTATTAAGATAGAATAAGATTTGAAAAATTTAAAAAAGATCAAAGATGTAGTCAAATATTGGTTTGGAAAAAGAAAAAATGTCAAGGAATTTATAATTTTAATACTTAGTTCTAATTTGGGACAAGGCCCATGAAAATAAGAGAAAATATTCCAAGATAAATCCATTTTAGATAGGTCCATATCATATCTTTTATATATTTATAAGGATCACATTGAGGCTAAAGGATATTATAGGGAACAATCCACTACTACCAAAAAATGGGAAATGCTTGATGCCATAATTATTGGATACACCATCATCACAACTAGTCTGACTAAGAATATTTAGTACATTTAGGTTAGCATGGGATAAAGTAAAATTAATTTACTTGGACTTATATTTTTTGTTTTGTAGTATAGATATTCATTCATGCTTTCCTAGAATAGTTTTCTTTGATTATATTAGTGGTTTTATTTAAGTTTGATTTGTTTTATTTATTAGTAGTTTGTGATAGTTTAGTTATACAAATCTCCCAAGATGATATTACTTATACACAATCTTCAATGAAAAATTGAGACCTCAAATTACCTATTTGATCCCATGTTTATGTTGAAATTTGAGATTTCACAACTATACCATGATTGAAAAGGACTTGAGATTATTTTCATTAATGTAAAAAACCTAAGAAAAGAGGTAACCTTTTGAGATTAGATTAACACCATGATTAAATGCGTTATATAATTTTTATAAGATTAAATACATGTTTTAGAGTTAGCACACAAATAAATAAAATTATTTTACATTGGAAAAATCCATAGATGCAATATCATATATTAAACACTAGTTTTAGAATGTCACTTGATTAAATATATTTTTATCATTATTATACCTAACTATAGTGGTTCCAACTCTTGTAAAAAATTAAATAAAATTTTAAAAAAGAGAAGGAGAATATGAAATCTACAAGATAAAATTCAAATATTTCTCTTAAAAAGGGTAATTGAGGTAACCTCCATTAGGGTTATAAATACCTATTTGGTAGTGGAATAAGGCTTATAGTGGAATCAAAGATAAATCTGTTAGGGATATGGATTCCTATATTGAAGAAAAATAATACCAAACCTTCCCCCATAAATCAATCCTAAAAAAAGGCCTATCATATAAGTTTGGTTCAAGTGGTTTGTCTTGTGCTAAATTAGAATTTCTTAATGTAGGATAGATAATATCACATACACACATTTTGACTCCTAAAAGATGTAGAAGACCTAGTATATTGTGTGGTAAGTTAAAACTAGTTTTCAATTCCCTAATAAAGGTACACATATTTTTTAAATGGTGATTTAATTTTTATTAATTAGATACATTAGGGAGTATTTAGTTTTAAACACTCCAAAAATTTTTCTCTATAAATCCACCATTTTTGTGACCAGCATACCCTTATTGCCCAAAAAATATGGGACAATCATTTTTTGATATAGATACTGATTTTTTCTTGAAAAATTTAATTTTATCTCATCTTATCAAGATTATAGAATGTCCTGATTTTTGGAATGCTATGTAACATAAAATTTAGATTTGTAAGGTTCTTCATGATGCGTTAAGACTTAATTTATATCCTAACCCAAATTTATATATATTTTTATTTCACTTTATCTCAAAATAAGTTTTACATGTACCTTTATAAATCCCTCTTGGTGAATTTTAAGGCATGAGAGGTTAACACATTTTGTGGTCACTTTATTTAAAAACTCATTGTTCATGCATAAAATATCCTTGAAACTCAAAGTTACAAACTATATGCTCAATATGAAAGAATTATAATACAATGAATACAAATGAATTTATCTCAGTTGTTTGATAGAATTTGAAGCAACAAATGTGATGAGTAGTTTTCATGATAGATTAAGAAGTTGAAGAAATTTAGATAATACCAAAGCTCATAATATTATGAGGGAAGATTACTATTTTCCCAAAATTTTAAAGTATGCTATTGATCATATAAGTACATGCAAAACATGAATCCATACCACTATAACCAATTATTAAAAACATGTTATTTTATAAATGTAAAATTATTTTTTTGAATTAACCCCAATTTCATAAATTGACTTAATTTTTGTGCTTACTACTAAAAATTATTGCACATGATGGTTTGAATTAGTTGATACAAAGAGTAAAAAAATAAAATAAGAATTCAAGCTCATTGAAATAAATATTGTCACTAGGTTAGATTCACCATTCTCCTAAGTTTATGATAATGGACCCACATTTTAGTCATTTGAATCTATGGAATGGGCATATGATAACAATAAAGTTATGAATATTTATTTAAACTATTATCCTTATGGGAACAAAATGGATGCATACACTAATAATACCCTAATTAATGTTGTTAATAAATTAACTAGTAAGAAACCAAGAGAATGCCACTCATTTCTAAAGTATGCAGTATGGGACCAAATAGAAAAATATTCAATGCAACCTTGGAATATTCACCCATTTTACTAATTTATGGAAAATAACATGTTTTCCTTGATTAATTACTAATTCATGTAAGAGTACATGAAGTAAGATGATCAATTTCAAACCATATTTATAAATATTATTTAGATAGAAGAAGCTAAAGATGAAGCTTTGAAAAAATTTCAACAACCACCAAGACAAACAAATGTTGGTTTGAAAAAAAAAACAAAGGTCAAGGCATTTTTAAATTAAGACTTATTTCTAATTTGGGACAAGGCCCATGAAAAATAATAAAAAACATTCCATGATAGATCCATTTTTTATAGGTCTATATCATATCTTCAAGATACTAAAAAGGATTGATTTTAAGCTAATGGATATATAAAGGAATAATACATTGCTCCCAATAAATTGACAATACTTGAAGCACTAGTTTTTGGTTACATCATCACCACCACCCATAGTTTGACTATGAGTGGCTGGTTAGTTTAAGTTAGCCTTAGATAAAGTATAATTATTTTAATTTTCTTTATATTTTATTGTTTTTGAGTATAGATATGAATTCATTCTTTTGTATAATAATTTTATTTGATTAGATTAGTGGTTTTATTTAAGTTTGATTTGTTGTACTTGTTGGTAATTTGAGATAGATTAGTTATACAAAGATCCTAAGATGAGATTACTTATACACAAGTTTAGATGATAAATTGATACATCAGATTAACTATTTAATCCCATACTTGTGTTCAAATCTAGGAGTTCATAACCACACCATGATTTTAAAGGACTTTAGATTACATTATTTAGTGTAAAAAACCTAGGAGAAGAGGTAACCTCATGAAATTAGACTAATACTATGATTGACTAAGTTATACATTCACTATAATATTGAACACATGTTTTATAGTTATCTAATAAATAAATAAAAGTAATTACCTTATAAATATTCATAGATGCAATATTATACATTAAACATTAGCTTGAGTAACAATAATCAATAAAAGGAGAGCCACTTGAATTTAAGCTATTATGATCATTATTATACCCAGGTATAGTGGTTCACGACCCTTATAAAAATTAAAAGAATTATATTTAAAAAATAATTATAATATGAAATATAAACAATAAAATTAAAATATTTCTCTTAAAATGGGTAATTTAAGTAACCTTCATTAGGACTACAAACACCAGGTTGGCAGTGAAGAAAGGCCTAAAGTGGAATTAAATGTAACTCTATTGAGGCTGTGGATTCCTCACCAAAATAAAAATAGTACCCAACCTTCCCCCATAAATCATTCCATAAATAAATTCCTATCATAAATTTTTGGTTCAAATCTCTTATTTAGTGGTAAATAAGAAGTCTTCAAAGTAGCATAGGTAGAATCACATATACACAATCTTGAATTTAAGATGTAGTAGACCCTGTATGTTATTTGTTAAGTTAAAAATAAAGTTAAATTCATTAATAAAAGTATAAATATTTATTACATGGTGGTTTAATGTTTATTTATTAGATATAATAAGGGGTATTGATTTATAAACACTTCAAACTATTTTCCCCATAAGATCAACATTTTCTCTAACCAACAAACCCTTATTCCTTAAGGAATATGGGATAATTTTTTTATAATTTATATTTTTAATTTTTATTAAAAAATCATATTTTTTATCATATGATATATAAAGTCTTGATTGTTAAAATGATCTAAAACATAAAATTTAGTTTTATAAGATTATTTAAGACTTAGTTTACATGATAACGAAAAGCTATCTTGTTTTTATTTCAATTTACCTTAAAATATGTTTTACATGTACCCTTATAAATCCCTATTGATTCATTTTCATATATGAGAAGTCAACACATTTGGTCATCACTTTGTTAAAATAATTGTGGTTCATGCATAAAAGATCCTTCTAGGTCAAAACAACACATATATTCTTAAGAAAGAATTCCTATACCACAATAACTATGAATAAATTTACCTCAGTTTTTTGGCACAAGCAAAAACAAAAAATGTGATTAGTAGTTTTCATGATATATTAAGAAGTTGATACCCTTTCGATAATACCAAAGCTCATAAGATTCTAAGGGTAGGTTATCATTTCCATAACATTTTGAAGGATTCTCATGCTCATATAATAACATGCCATAAATTCTAGACATTTTCTAAAATATAAATCATGTAACCATGTAGCTATAACCAATTATTGAAAGCATACCCTATTCTCAATGGGGCTCATTTTTGTGTATTAACCAAAAATATACAAATGGACACAATTTAATGTTTACTACTACATATTATTTCACATGATGGTTTGAATTATTTGATACATAGAATATTATAATGAAATAATTGTTAAAGTTTGTTGAATAAAATATTGTCACTAGGTTTGGTATGCCATTCTCCCAAGTTTATGACAACAAACCTACATTTAAGTCATATGGATTTATAGAATGGGCATATGATTAAAAAATTGCTTCTAAAGTTTTCTTCCATAAGGGAATAGAGTGGATAAATCCACTAATAAAAACCTAATTAAATTCATTAAGAAAGTAATCAGTATGAAACCAATATAATGGTACTCAATGCTAAAGTATTCACCATGGGTAGATAGAAAAATATTCAATTAAATCTTAAAATATTTACCCTTTTTATTAGTCTATGGATAAAAACCTATGTTCCCAATAAGACACAAAAAATTTCAATGCAACCTTGAAATCTTCACCCTTTTTACTAGTCTATGGAAAAAAATCTATGGTCCCAATCACATTTAGGCCACCTAATTAGTTATTCTTATAATAGTGTATGGAGGAAGATGATATAGTTCAAGTTAGATTACTTGATATTATTTTGATAGAGGAAGATTAGGATGAAGATTTGAGAAACTTCTAAAAACACCAAGACATAGTCAAATGCTGGTTTGACAAAATAATGAAGGTTAAGGCATTTATAGTTTAAGACTTAGTTCTACCTTGGGACAAGGCCCATGAGAATAAGAGACAATGTTTCACGATAGATTATTTTTGGATAGGTGCATATCAAATCATTGAGATATTAATAAATATATCCATTAAGATAAATTATGCATAAGGGAATGATACATTAATCCTAATAAATGAGCAATATTTGAAGGACTACTTATCAACTACACCATCACCACCACCCTTAGTTTGACTATAAGTGGTTGGTTAGTTTAAGTTAGCATGGGATAGATTAGAGTTAGTTTAGTTTTATTTATCTATTTTTTTTATAGTATATATTTTGATCCATTATTTCATATAATAGTTTTATTTTATTAGATTAGTAATTTTGTTTAAGTTTGATTTATTGTAATTCTTGATAATTTGAGATAGCTCAATTATAAAAAGCTCATAAGATGAGATTAATTAGACAAAAGTTTGGATGATAAATTGATACCTCACATTACCTTTGATCCCATGTTTATGTTTTAATTTAATAATTCACAACTGAATGATGATTAAAAAGGACTTGATATTACTTTCTTTAGTGTCAAAAACCTAGGAAAAGAGGTAACCTTGTGAACTTTGATTAATACCATGATTTAATGAGTTATACATTTAGTATAAGATCAAATACATGTTTTAGAGATAACACGTGAATAAAAGACAAGTATTTACACTGAAAATAGTTGTATATTCATTATTTTACATTAAACACTACCTTGAAAAACATTATATAGTAAAATGAGAGTCACTTGAATTCAAACTATTTAGATCATTATGATACCAAGCTATAGTGGTTCCCAACCCTTATAAAAAGTGAAAGAAAAAATAATAAAGAGAAGGAGAATATGAAATATACAAAATAAACTTCAAAATTTTATCCTAAAAAGGGTAATTATTGTAACCTCCATCAAGGCTATAGATAATTGGCTGGAAGTGGAGAAAGCCTAAATTAGAAGAAAATTTAACTCTATCAGGGCTATGAATGCCTAGATAGAAGAAAAGAAACACCCAACATTACACCATAAATATTTCCTAAAAAATGCTTATCATGAAAGTTTGGTTCAATTAGTTTATTTTGTGATATATAAGAAGTTGTCAAGGAATGGTAAATCAAATCACCTACACACATTATTGAATCTTAAAAGAGGTAGTAGAAATAATATGTTTCATGGTAAGTTAAAATTAGAATTCAATTCTATAATAAAGGTATAAATATTTCTTATATGGTGGTTTAATTTTTATTTTGTGTGTGTGTGTGTGTGTGTGCGTGCGTGCACGCATATACATGCATACATACATACATACATACATACATACATACATACATACATATATATATATATATATATGTATGTATGTATGTATGTATGTATGTATGCATGTATGTATATGTATGCATGCATGCATGTATGTATGTGTGTATTTTGGTCACATAAAATGGTGAATTTACAAGGAAACACTTTGGAGTGTTTAGAATTCAATAATATATATACATACATACATATGTATGTACACACACACACACACACACACACACACACACACACACACACACACACACACACACACACACACACACACACACACACACGTATGTATGTATATGCATGCATGCATGCATGCATGTATGTATGTATGTATGTATTTTGGTCACATAAAATGGTGAATTTACAAGGAAACACTTTGGAGTGTTTAGAATTAAATAATATACATACATACATACATATGTATGTACATACATACATAAATATGTACATATGTACATACATGCATACATATACATACATACATGCATGCGCGCGTGCACACACACACACATACACACACATGTATGTATGTATGTATATGTATGCATGTATGTACGTACGTACGTATGTATATGTATTATTGAATTCTAAACAATCTAAAGTGTTTCCTTGTAAATTCACCATTTTATGTGACCAACATAGTCTTATTCCAAAATGGATATGGGAAAACCATTTTTTATTGAGATACTATAATTTTCTTGAAAAATCTCATTTTATCTCATCTTATCAATATTATAGAAATTTCTAACTGTTATAATGATCTAAATGATAAAAACTAGTTTTATGAGTTTTTTCATGATGTATCAAGACTTAGTTTACATCATAGCCTAATGTTATCATGTTTTTATTTCACTTCAATTCAAATTAAGTTTTACATGTACCCTTAGAAATTAATCTTGATGCATTTTCATGCATGAGAAGTTAACCTATTTAGTGGTCAATTTATTAAAATACTCATGGTTCATGCATTAATCACTCATTCACTCACACACATGAACACAAAACTTGAATCACATTTTCATAGAATGTATGCAACCATTTTCAAAGTATAATTAATATCCATGACATCTGTGTATCGATATTGTGTCCAACACTTAATTATTATATTTTATGATTGTGATAATGTGTGATTCAATGGAATATTATATTCTAAATATGTTCATATATCATTGAGAATAAATTCTACTTACAAGTGTTATTTGTATGTACATGGGACCCATTTAATTAAATGGTTTTCTTTATGGTGTCACTATTTTATGGTGCAGAGGGAAGACATAGAGTGTCATATAATGGATTTAATGTCTTATCACATTTGTGAATAATTAAACACTCCATATTAATTTAAAATTTATTGCATGACTGATACTATGTGATGTTAACATGTGGCTTCTTTTGATGTATAATGGTGAAGATCAGATGCATCATGTTATATAATGTATTTGATATCTAAAACATCTACACAATGTTGATGATAACATTTTTTCAATGTGATTTTAAATTGATTGTGATGTTTTGGATGAGAACCATGTGGACATTTTTGATCATATGTGTAAAATTAAATATCGTACGTAATGAAGTTTAAATAAATTTGTATAGAATTCACATCCACATAACTCCTAGATATCAATTTATCTAAACATGATTTCATGACTGTAATATTACATTATTGTGACATGTGACCTAGATTAAGTCATCATAAATAGTAAAGATAATGATATATCATGAAAAGTGGTTCATTATGATTGGATTTAGGTAAATAAAGGAAATAAAGGTACACTTTAGAGGATATACACATAAAATATGAATGCAAATTATTAATCCATCATATCCATGCAAAGGAAATTCATAAAAGTAATTGCAATAAAAACAAAATAAGGGAATTGATGTACGATTCTAAAATATTCCACATATATAAAATATATAATGGCACACATATAACTAATTCAATAATCATGGAGTACACCATCACTCTTCATAAATCCATGAAAAGTGAAGTGATGGGAAGTGATACAATGACCCATAAGTTTGAATTAAGATCTGATTAATGATATGGTGTTATTTGAATTTTATTACAAGATACTAATAAATTAATCTATAGATATTTAGTTTTATTATTTTGGGCATAAATATTCACAAAGAGAACACATTTTATTTAGTTTAAAATCCAAGTTGTGTGCATAGTTTTTCTAGTTCACAAGAGCTCACCAAGTTTGCATAAAATTCATCAGTAACTATACATAAATGGTTCCTAAAGAAAATCATAAATCTTACTCATCATCTTCAAACCTAGATTTTATAACAACATTTTATTTGAGAATAATGATACAAAGGAACTACAATGAAATTTTGAATGTGGTTGAAAGCTCACATCTCCTTTTTGAAATTATTGATCTTAATCAAGCACATGAGATGTATAAAGATAAATTTTAATTAATTAAAAAATAGGGATTGCAAAACCCATTTTTGAAGAAAAATATATTACACTACTTAGATTTTTTTTAATAATCTTTTCACTAGATGTCTCCTTAGGGATGACACAATATATTCTCCAAAGGGAAACATGATTGTGTACTATGCGAAGACAATGTTTCTTAACTTGTATAAATTTCCATAGTATAAAATAAAATAGTGCCCATAAATGGAGGAAAATATGAAAAAATATAAGGTTTTGAAAGATTGATCTGAGGATTCCCAAACATAGAATAAAAAATAATCTATTTATTACTACATAATCAAAAAATTTAGAGTATGAGTTATAATTATAATTCCCTTGTTTAACAAATTATATGGGGCCTCTAAAACTTATCATGTTAATGGTTTATGGGTACCATTATTGGCCATGATCTTCATCAATGATGTGTTTCATATATCGGCAGATATTATCGTGTTCAATTTGGCCAAAAAAGTCTAAAGAGTGAAAGAAGGTCATAGTTTCTATACGATGTCTTATCTAGTGGATGCATGTTATGCTACAATGAAATTTCATTATAAAGATTTCCCAGAGTGACCTGACCACACAAAAAACATTCATGTTATTTATAGTAGGGTCTATATTTACAAGTAATAACAACATATTAAAGATATTTTCAATGCTCTTTACCCTATGATGTACCATGCTATCAACGAGATAAAAATGTATTAATTTTCAAAATCCACAAGTAAAATCATCAAGGAAATTGTAGCATATTAATACTACCCAAAATACACTATATTGAGAGTATAAAGAGTCATGGAGGAGCCCAAAAATTCTATACTATGTCCATACTAGGATTTTAGTTTTGAAAATTTCTTCTTAATATGTTACTAGTGTAGCAAGGATTTTAAAGAGTGTGAAGTTGAATCTCATTCCCCCATTGCCACTAAAATTGAGAGTTGATAATGAACCTAAAAACCATCAAGACAATAGAATCACCAATAGGCCAAGATATAAAACAATAACCAATATTGATTCGTATAAAAAAAACCATGCATAAATAAGACTCAACTCGAAATTAGAGTTGACATGCAAATTTTCAAAAAAAATTAAAATAAAAAAATGTTATTTTTAGTAGCTGCTATTTTTGGAAAGTTTTGCATACAAGCATGTGTAACTCTAAAAATATCTTGAAATACTCTAAACATTAAAATTATCTAATAGGATTAATTTCAAGTAAAGTTAACATCTAGTCATAAAAATATATAAATTCTAAAAATAGAAAAATCTCAAAAAAATCACTAAATTGTAATTTCAGACCCTTAGATGGTCATGTATGGCCTTTGAAAAATATTGTAAACACCTCTAAGCAAAAATCATAGCTTAGGGTAGAAATGAACTTTTTGAGACGGGCATGTGGAAGAGCTCAAATGGAGTTATGGGTCAAAAGTTATGGCCTCTAGAAGTTTGGCCTATTTTTTTTGCATCATTTTCCTCTGGTTGAAAAAAACTTAGCTCCTATGAGTTACCCTAATTGCACTACTACCATTTTTATTTATCAATCTTCTTCAACTCCCCTTTTTAATCCAATTGTTGTCTTCTTGTTGTAATCCTTCCCACTATACCAAATCCCTATTATAATTCCCTTGCCTTGTGTTCATTGTCTTCATATCCAAAACCTGCACTATCTTTGCCTTCTTCTTTCGATCATGTTTCTACCAATTTACTTATTCATTTTCATCACCTTCACCATCTTATCCATAGAACTCATATAAATATGAAACATTAAATATTGGAGATATATCAAAATTCTATGGTAAACTCAACTCATAAGCCAAATTTATAGAGGCCATAACTTTTGACATGTAGCTCTGTTTGAGCTCTTACACATGCCAAAATGACCATCTCAAAAATTTCGTTGCTGACCTAAGCTGTGATTTCTACTTAGATGTGTTTTTGATATTTTTTGGAGGCCATATATGACCATTTGAGGGTCCAAAATTATAATTTAGTGATTTTTTAAGGATTTTTTTTTTTTTTTTTTAGAATTTGTATATTTTTATGAATGGACATTAAATTTAGTTTAAATTCATCCTATAAGATAATTTTAGTGTTTAGATTATTTTAGGAGATTTTTAGAGTTGCATGTGAAACTTGCCAAAAATAATAACTACTAAAAATAGTATTTTTTTTAGATTTTAGTTTTTTCAAAAATTTGCATGTCAACTCTAATTTTGATTTGAGGCTTATTTATGCATGGTCTATAATTATTTTAATTAATTTGATATGAATCAATATTGGTTATTATTTCAGATCTTGGCCTATTGGTGATTTTATTGTCTTGATAGTTTTTGGATTCATTATCATTTAGGGTAGAAACACACTTTTTGAGATGGTCATTTTAGCATGTGGAAGATCTCAAACAAAGCTATGGGTCAAAATTTATGGCCTATGGAAGTTTAGCCTATTTTTTCTACATTAGTTGTGGTATAGAATTCATATATAGGGCTAGTAATTTTTTCACAAAAGAATTAGGTGCTCACTAAGTTTTATAAGGGTGTAAGGAGATACTTGGATGCACATAATAATATTATAAATCATTTATAGGCTTAACAAGGAAAGATTAGTCAAGAATATGTGTACCAAGGTACCAATAATTAGTTATAAAATTTTAACTAAATAAAAGATAAGGAAGTGATAGACAAGCCAAAGGTAGCATGTCCATATGTTTTACCACCTCTTTCACCAATTGGGCAAGTTCAATATCATGAGGATGTGTTAGATATGGATTTAGATGAAGAAAACCCCAAGGACAATACAATGTATCCTTGACGAGAAAAATATTGAGAGGGTTACCACTAGTTCCATCATGATCATTAGCTATCTAAATGACCTTAGTTCCCTAGGTAAAAATATCTATTTTCACCACCCTAATTATGTTATTCACTCCTTTAAGTTTTTACAATTGTTGTTATCACTATCGATGTTCCAAAGTCTCTTGATTTTCAAAGTGCCTCATTAATTTCCAATATTTTAGTTATGTCTTATGGTTTAATTTTATCATTGGTATCTTTGTTCCTCAATGTATTAATTATTTCATGATATTTAAGAGATATAAATATTTTTAGTGAAGGGGTGTATCTATTGTTATAATTTTCCTTAATCATGATAATTATCTCTAGCTATACTTCTTCAAGTGTTACTAATATTTTTAATGTCTCAAGTACCCATATTTTTGGATTTATTGGAAGCATATCAATTATTTATATTAAGTCAAATGCTATTGGTATTTATAATGTTTCAAGTGTTGTAATTGGAAGTGTTTTAATTTCTACAAATTTGGTAACTAGTGTGAGTACCCTATAGGGGCCACTATTAGTTTTACATACCTAGTGTCAAAAATTTCAACATTACCATATATTACCAATTTATTGAGTGCACAAGCTATGCATTCATAACCTAGAACTATTTTCTATACACCCCCATCCATTGTGTAAATAAATTAGGCATGTTTTCTAATTCCATAAGTATCCATGGTCACAACAAATACTAATACTATTCACACTACCACAATGTTATCAAGTGGAGTACCATCCACATACATGTTTGGGTTATCAACACTGAGGTTCACATTTTTAACTATGTTAAGATCCTATATATCTAATTCATACATTAACACACCATTTATAAATCCTTTGTTATCATCAACCTACATGCCACTCACACTAGATGTCACCATGGTCACTATGTCATCTACATCTTCATCTACAATGGCTACTACCACAACTTTATATTGTTCACTTCCATCCATATTACCCACCATAACCATTCCAATATCAATACCTTCCATAACCAAAGGATTGTTAAACCTAGTACTAGTATAAAGTATTCTCCCAAAACCCATCTAGGGGAAAACATAATTCAATTGGATACAAAGTAAGCAAGTAGATTTTACTAAGTAGGAAGACCTTGACATTAATATGAAATTTGATAATCCACATGAAACTTTAATAGGGTCAAAACCAGGAAGATAAAAAAGGATATTCAACCTTATATTATTAGAACAAAGGAATAACTCTTAACTTAAAAAAAAATACAAAAAGAGAAAGTACTAACTCAAAACTTAGTGAAGAACACTCAAAAGATGGCAATTAATATGAGGAAAACCTTAAGATAGTAATTAAGTCCCCAAGTAAGTATGGAAAATATATAGTGCATGACATGAAATAAAGAATTAAATAATTGGAAACACAAGTGAGGGTCAAATATCCTACAAATATGAGTAAATATGTGGAGACAACCATTAAGTTATTATTTAAATATTTGATTAATATTGGTGAAACCAAAACAAAAATTAATAACAAATATGATAATGTTTAAAGATATCTCTTATAGATTTAAAAATTTAAGGCAAAAATCACCACCATTACACAAATTCAATGATATCTCTTAGATATTTCTAAATTGGAGGTGAAAATCACCACTGTTAAACCTTGTTTACAAGCATCACATCCTTCCAAATGTGTCATTTATGTATCCAAATAACATTTATTTGTGTATGAATTTTAAACAAAATGAAAATCATAAGATTGAATAATTTCTCAAGGTTTAGCAAAAATCATGTCATGATTTAATTATTTTATGATAGGAATCCTTTCTTTATTTAATAATGTAGGGATGCCACTACTACATAAGATGAAAGTTAGTGTAATAATGTAGGAATAGTTCATAAATTTTTTGAGCACATTCATGACCACATTTTGGAAGTAAGTGGATTAAATTAACATAAAGGGAAATCAATAAACACTATATTTTATGTATTTTATGATTAATATTGTGAAGAAAGTGGCAAAATTTAATGATTTGGATGACTATTTGATGTGGAAACCAATCTTGTGGAGGCCATAAATTTTAATATAGAAATACAATTGAGTCAATTTTTATATGTAAAATTATCAAATATATCCATGGAATAATATCCTAATTTATTTAGGTATGTTCTGTTTCAACAAAATTTAAATTGCCCATCTAAGAATCAAAACTTGTATTTTGATATTTTCAGCATTCTTAGAATTTAATATATGTATAACATGTCATGAAATTGAGTTGGAATTCATTATTTGGATTTATTTATATGGGTAGAGAATAGTTGATAATTATTATGCCAATCATAGTTTGTATTCAAGAGTTGCTAAAAATAACTACTAAATATTGTAGGTTTAATTAACTCTAAGTAGCTTTTTAATTTATTTCATTTTTTAGTTATGCATGAATTTAATGTTTTGGATGAGTATTTGATGCGGAAGCCAATATTGTGGAGGCCATAAAATTTGATCTAGGATCTAGGAATACTATTAAGTCAATTTTTATATGTAAAATTATCATAGATATCATGGAATAATATCCCAATTTATTTGGTTATGGTCCGTTTCAACAAAATTTTGGGGATAAAATTAACCATCTAAGAATCAAAACTTGCATTTTGATATTTTTAGAATTATTAGAATTTTTAGAATTTAATATATGTATAACAGGGAATGCAATTAAGTTAGAATTCATTATTTGGATTTATTTATGTGGCTAGAGAATAATGGATAATTATTAGGCCAATCATAGCTTGTATTCAAGATTTGCTAAAAATAACAACTACTAAAAATTTGTAGGTTTAATTAACTCTAGGTAGATTTTTAATTAATTTCATTTTTAAATTATACATGAAAAATATAATTACGGGTTTAGGTTTATTTAAATACTCATATATTTTTTGAATGAATTAATAAATAAATATAATTGGTTTTTTTAGCGATAGAATTATTTTAGTGTAAACTTATGCCTATTGGATTTTGATGTGTTTTTCTTAGTTTCATGATTTGGTATCAAAGCTATTGTTTATCCCAAGAAGGTAATATTTTGTGAATTGATATTGAGTTTTAAAACTATATTTTAGGTGAATTTGTTTTTAAACAACATGTATAAATAAGATGAAAATAGGGTGAGGAGGATATACACAAATGAACAAGACTATGAAACAACTAGAAAAGGCAAGTGGAAGATCTCGATGCAATTATTATATGTAAAAGACAAAGGAAAGAAGGATATTATTAAAAGGAATACATAGATAAATAATAATAAATTAAGAGGTGAAATAACAAGAACAACCATAGTCAATCAAATAAAGGATGGTTGGGGCATTACAGGGAAGGAATGAAGGAATAAACTTGGAAGTTTTAGAATATGGAGCTTGTATAAAAATAGTGGAGTTGATATAATGGTTGAATAGTATAGATAATAATTTTTAATGGAAAATTATGGCAAAGGATACAAAATTAAAATTTTCACGCATAAAATTTAAGGGTTAGGCAATGATATGGTGGGATTAGTTTCAAAAAGAAAGATAAATAAAAGGTAAGGAGAAGATCAATAATTGGAGAAATATGGATAAGAATAAGAAATAAATTTGACCTTATTGATTATTCACAATCCTTCTATATAATATTTTATAATCTAAAGTAAAATTATCACAGTGTACAATACTACACAAATGAGTTTCACACCCTATCTGTTTGATTAAAGCATGATGAAACATAAGAACAGATGGATGTAAGGTATGTAAATGGTTTAAAATTTTATATTCAATATGAATTAAACATGCATATAATTATTAGTTTAGAATAGGCATATCATTTAACTTTAAATGTAGAAGAGAATAAAAATAAACATGCTTTTTAGAGATTACCTAGGTCAAAGAGAGGACACTCATCTCCAGTAAGTGGATGAGGTGGGTTTAATCCTAAAAAAGGAGAATCATCCCATGAGGTAGAGAAGAAAAAACATAATATACAAGGGTTTAAAAATAAACAAAATGTAAGAGGATTTAGGAGAGGTGGATGCTATGGTGGTGGTAACTATTATGGTAGAAGAAGATGGAAAAATCCACACAGGCCCTATGTTTTATACAAATGTGGTGAAGAAGTGCATATATCATTCAAGTGTAAAAAATATCATGCAAAATAAAGGCATAAATATGATCAATCAAGAGTGATTTTTTTGAGGATGAGATTTAAAAACATAACCCAAAAGTTATAATATTTGTAGGGAAAATATCGTTATGAGAAGAACAATGATTTATCCAAGTGAAGAACATGTACAAGGTAAAGAAAATAGTAACCCATTTATGCATATAATTTATTTTTAAATTAATTTCACTTCAAGAGAAAAGGTGTAAAGTTATTATTGATGGTGGAAGTTTTGAAAATATGGTTTTTAAATAAATGGTAGAGAAACTAGGTATACACTGTGAAAATCATCATTATCTTTACCATATTTCATGATTTAAAAATGTAAATGAAGTTATAGTCTATAAGAGGTGTTTAATCAAGTTTTTTATAGGAAATGATTATAGGGATGAAGTATAGTGTGATGCTATCTAAATGGATGTATGCCATGTGTTATTGGGAAGAGCATGAAAATATGATAAGAAAACAATCCATGATGGAAAGAAGAAAACATAAATTTTAAAAGGATGGTATAAAGATAGTTTTATTACCTCTTAATGAAGAATATATGTTATACATATAATAATTTTGAAATGAGATGAATATTATAGGTTTATGTTTTACATTAATTAAAAATAAATAATAAACATAGGTCGTACAAATAATAGCCAAAGCATAAAAAGTGTTCAAAGAATATGTTGATGTTATATCTAGTGAGTTTCTAGATGGTTTACCACAAAGGAGAGATATTAAACATAATATTAACTTAATTATATGACCATATGTACCCAATCAAGTAGCTTACAATATAAACCCAATATAATTTCCATAATTAAATAGGAAGGTGTTATAATTGGTGAGAAAGAGTGTAGTGTGGGAGACCACGAGTCCATGTGTAACTCTTAAATTATTAACTCAAAATAAGAATAGAAAATGGAGGATGTGTATAAATAACAAAGAAATAAAAAATATGACCATCAAAATACATATTTTATATACCTCACTTAGATGACATGATGGATGTACTTGTAGGATATTCATACTTTACTAAGATTGATATATGGAGTGACTACTATCAAATTCATATTTAATAAGGAGATGAATGGAAAATAAATCTCAAGACTAGGAATGAATTGATGCTTAATTGGTGATTCCATTTAGATTATCCAATGCACCTTACACGTTTATGAAGATAATGAACATAGTGATACAATATTATATTAGTAATTTTATGATAGGATATTATGATGATATTTTGATATTCATTAAGAATAAATAAGAACACTTAAACCATTTTATAATGGTATTATGATTACTAAAAAAGGAAAATATCTATGAAAATTTAAATAAGTACAAGTTTATGTTTGGTATTTTTGGGATTTTAGAAGATGGTCCAATAAAGGACTAATAAATAATAAATATAATTATTGATTGGCCTACTCAAAAAATCACATCAGAGGTAAGAATTTTCCATGCTTTAGCAACCTTTTATAGAAAATTCATTAAGAATTTCAGTAGTATTCTTGCACTAATAATATATTTCATGAGAGGAAAATAATTTTAGTGGACAAGGGTAGAAACTAAAAGTTTCCAATTTCTAAAGTAGAAGGTAACAAAAGCATATATATATTTTAAAAGGTGTTTGAGGTGGAATGTGATGATTTAAATGTGGGTTTTTTTGCTATATTGATTCAATAAGGAAGGTCAATAGCATATCACACTAAGAATTTAAATGAGGTGAGGAAGAAATATTATACATATGATATTGATTTTTATGCCATTGTACAATCAATGAGATATTGGAGGCATTAAAAGGGGCCTAAAGAGTTTATTATATATAAAAACATGAGTCCTTGAGGTATTTGAATAATTACAATAAATTAAATAATAGACACACAAAGTGGGTTTATTTCTTACACGGATATACTTTCTTTTGAAGCATAAATCAGGAAATCAAAATCACATAGTTAATGCTTTGATAAAGTGGGTGGAATTATTACCTACTATGGTGATTAAAGTAGTAATATTTTAGGTTATTAAGGAATTTAATGATTTTGATACATAATTTAGAAATATTGTTTAACAATGTAAGAGTCCACTAATGGGTGAGATAGCTTTTAATCATGATGATTATTTTCTACATGATGGTTATATATTTAATGGAAAATAATTGTGTATTCCAATTGTGTTTATGAGAGATAATATAATAATAAAATTAAATAGTGATGTTTTAGGTGGACACTTTGGTAAAAATAAGACAATAACCCTAGTGAAAGAGAAGTATTTTTGGCTGAAAATGAAAAGAGATGTGGAAAAATATGTAAGATATGTCAAGTGGATAAAGGACATGCCCAAAACATAGGATTGTACATGTCATTATGAGTGCCAAAAATGACCTTGTAAAAATTTAAGTATGGATTTTGAATTTGGGTTTCCAAATACACAGAGAGGTAATGATTCAATTTTTGTTGTTATAGATAGGTTTTATAACATGTTTATTCAATAGAATAAATGATGCCACTAGAGTAACAAATCTATTTTATGAATATGTTATTAGAGTGTATGGTGTTTCAAAAACCATTATATCAAAAATAGATTAAAAAATTCAAATTCATTTTTTGAGGACTCTATGGAAGAAGTTAGGAACTAAAATGCAAGTTATTAGTGTGTATCATCCTCAAATAGATGGATTATTAGAGGTAGTAAATAGAAATTTGGTAAATTTGTTGACATAAATTATTGGAGAGAATACCAAGTAATGGGACTTAGATTTACCATATGATGAATTTTCATATAACAATTCGATGAATAGGTCAACAAGAAAATATCCATTCTAAACTATTTATGACAAAAATCTTAATGTTGTTTTTAGATTTTTTGTAGTTACCAATTACATAACAAGTCAGTATGATGTAGAGGCATCTGCATAGCACATACAACAATTGAAATAAGTAAGGAGAAAAATACAAGAAGTAATGAAAAATATAATGAATCAAGATAATGTAACAAGAAGGTAAAAGGTATTTTAGGAAGGAGAATTTGTGATGGTATATCTAATAAAATAAATATTTCCCCAAAGAACGTACAAGTTAAAGTACAATAAGATTTGTCCATAAAAAAATATGAATAAAATAAATTACAATGCTTATGAGGTATGTCTCCCATATAATTTTTATATTTATCTATAATTATTATTTTTTGAATTATATGCATTCCATGGGGAAGATAATGAAGGGGAATAAGATGAATAAGGCAATTGGATGGAATAGTTATCCAAGAAGAAGAAAGAAAAAATAACACATGTTCTAGACAAGAAGATAATAAACTCTAGACAAGGAAATTATAACAAGTAATTGGTACATTTATCAAGAATACAAGAGGAAGAAGACAATTGGATTTAAGAGTGGGAATTAAATAAGCTTGAAAATACAAATGGCATGAATTTAATCATGATAATTCATAGGAGCTGAGTTATTTTCAACTAAAGGAGAATGATGTGGGAGCCTATCTTTAAGGGGCCATAAATGTTGATTTGAGAACTTTATTGAGTCCTTTTTTTTATGGAAATTTCTCTAAGATATCCATTTCACCATAACCATTTATTCAATTAGGTTTTTTTTGGACAATTTTCTAGGCCCGAAATTGACCATCTAAGGGTAAAATGCATTTTTTAAAAATTATTTACAATTTGATATTATTGTAATCAGTGTGAAATTAAATTTAAAGTAACCCTTTAGATTTATTTAAGTGTATAAATAATATGGGATAATTATTAGGTCCATCCAAGCTTGAATTCAAGAGTTTCTAAAAATAGTAGGTTTAGTTAACTCTCGCTAGTTTTTTTTTAAAAATTGTGCATGACTACTCTAATTTATAGTTGTGGTTTATTTAAAAATTATTATGTTTTATTTGAATCAATTAATTAAAAATTAGATTTTTCTTTTGGTTACTCTATAATTATTTTTGTGTAAAATTTTGCCTATTAGAGTTTGTTATGCTTTTCCTAATTTCAACATTATCTTAATGATGAAATACATGACAATGTGAAAATAATGGAAGGTTTGGGAAAAAAGTTTAAGATGAAGGCTTTGATGAGGATTAAAAACTATACATGACATCACTTAAAAGCAAGAAATCAATGCAATTATTATGGTTGTAGACTCTTCCATGCAAGAAAGTATTGAAGTTGTGTTATTTTTTTAATTTGGGAAGGCATTATGTGATAAGTGATAAGCCCAAGGGGAATTGTTAAAAAGTAAAGATTGAGTTATATTTTATTAGTTTTTTAATTTTAAATACTAGTATAGTGCTAGTTTAGTTTAGTTTAATTCAAATTTATCTTTCATGAAAGTGTTATGTTTATGTAGTGGCACCATACCTTTGAGTGTATATATAATTTATTTAACTCAATTAAATTTAGAACAATAACATTTTTTTTTGGAAATGTTGAATTTGTTATTAGTTTTGGAAAACCTTTGTGTGAGGCCCCATTTTATATAGTGCTAATTTAGTTTTACCTTCTGGTATTATACATGTCTTATTATGACTTGTTATTTGATACAAATTATGTTTATTATTACATTATTATAGATATAGTGGATTTTATGTTCTTGATGTTTTTATTGCTTACATGATTACTATTCAAATGCTAATTATGGGTGATTTTACTTTGAGATTATTGAGATGCATACTACATTATCATATTAGTTGAGCTAATATTATTTCATCACGTGATTTAAGATTTACGATATGGATGATGGCATGTTGAAATCACCTCATTGTCAATTATTGAGATGTTTTTCTTTGGATGTTTTACATATACATTTTGTACTATTATATATCACTTGAGATGTTTACATTTAACAACTTTGACAAGCTAGACTAGTATAATTTTATGTGTGAAATGATATGCAGGTAACATGGAAGGATAATAAATGGAATTGGGACTACACAAATCATAAGAGCACCATTGATTTTAGTTGTGCAATGGCTTCATGAATTCTGATTAAATTCCAATCCTATAGTTATTATTTAATCTAGTCTTGAGTTTTGACCCTCTTCGACCCTCTTAGTAATATTCACACCCTCTTGAAACTCTTTATTACCCTTTTACAAGACCTTAAAAGTCACCTTTAAAAATAAATTCACATTAATAGTTATGGGAAAGTCTTTGTAATTAATGGGAAGAGATAAGTGTCACATTCTTATTGGCCATTAGGTTAGAATGTTTTGTCTATAAAAGTAAAGAAAGCCTTCTTTAGAGAAATATATAAGTTATTTTAAAATTATAGAGCCAAGGAGAGATTAGAGTCAAAGAGATATTAAGCTATGTCACCCATGCATGATTCATTTAATTTTTTTCAATAAAAACATCTCTTTTATTTTTTCCTTATGATTTCAAGAGGATGTAAGGTCATTTAGCTTATGCTCTCTTCTTATCATTTTATATAGTTTTCCCTATGGATAACATGTGTGTTTTAGTTACCTATTTTGGATTTGAGATGAAAAATACCTCCATTTTTTTGGTTTTTTTTACATCCCATTTTGAGATTTAAAATCATATTGTTATTATCATATTATTGAGATTTACATCCCATTTTCTTAATCTCAAGAAGGGATATTTACACTTCAACAATTTATATATTATTCTAAAGTTATCCATTTAATCAAATTTAATCTTACTAAAAAATAGGAGTAATCAAGGTTATGCTATAATTTATGGTTTAATTTTATGATTTACAGTTGTATTGTTATGAAAATTTGAAGGCAAGGTATTAATTTTGTTCTAAATTCCTTAAGAAAATAGAAAATCTTTAAGCAATTTTTTTTGCATGCAAAATGAAGAATAAAAATGTCTAAAATAATTTTAGAATAAAATACATATTTTTTTAACCCAATACAATTATTTTTGTGGAGTTTGGGTTTAGGGTTTGGTAACAGTGAATTATTTAATTTTAGGTTCTTATAGGGTAGTTTGATGTTACACAGGCCCCTTGGAAGGGCACATGACCCTTTATATAGGGAAACCCATAAAATATGCCAATTTTCACCCATGACACTATAAGATGAGTGTTTATGGACCTATGGGCTGGTGTTTTTATATTTGTCATGATTTACACATATTGTTTATCATTAGGCCACCTTAACATTATGCTTTGGGGAGATCATGTGGCTTTAAGCCACATAATTAGGTTCGCATTGCCCCTTAGTTTTATACATGGTAGCCAACTATTATTGACCTCCATCTACAATGTTTTTGGAATTGAATTAAATGAACCATGTTTATTATTTATTCAATGTTAATTATTTTAAACTATATAAATTCATTTTATTTAATATTAGTTTTGTTAATGAGAGAATTTTACTTTTTCCTAAGTCTAAGCACTATGAATTTATTTTAAAACTACAATTATCTCATTAAGTCCATTTTTTTATGCAAATCTTTATGGAAAAATATAGACTTAGATGTGGGATAACTAGAAAGGACCCCCACCCTCAATTTTTTTCCCTTTAGGGCCTCAAACCTCACATTTTTCAAGAAATGACCCTTTTGTTCAAGAGAGGTAAAATTTGAATTTTTTGATGTTCACAAGCTTCTACAAGCCTCAAGATGGGTTGAACTAAAAGGGAACCCTTATTTTATACCCCCTTTTACATGAACTATAAATAAAATATTATAACTAAAAATAAAAAGTAGTTTATTCTTTAACTTTGTTGGTGTCCATTAATTGTTGTGGTGAAGCTTGAAGCTCTAAAAGACCTTTTTGAAAATTATGGGAGATTGGAACTAGATGGATACTTTCCAAGAATATGGGAACCTAAAAAACCAACCCAATCATGCTTGTATCAAAATAGATTTGTAAAATGAAAAAAAATTAAAAATCTTGGATACTCTATTAATGGTAGTCACCCAAGGATGAGGAAGAAGAAGAGGGATGAATATGGACAAGTCATTTTCCAAAACCTCCTTACTCTTTTTAAAAATTTAAAATTGAAACATAGAGAAGGATTAAAAACTTTCATTTCCATCATTAATTAATTCTATGGTTTCTTCACTTTAACCTTATCTAATGGTTGAGATAGAAAGGATACAACAACTAAGATGGTGTGATCTACCCTTAGGGAGTTATGTAAGGACACTTTAGACCCATTTTGATGTCATATGAGGTGTATGAGTCCTACTTAATAAGCACTCTTTTTAAAATGTAAGTCAAATCAAAAATATATTATAGTTGTAAATTTAAGTGTTAACTAAGCCAGGTGATTGGTTGGAATTGCTCTAGGTCCTCCTTGAATCCTTTTGAGATTGAGGATGAATAATTAAAGATAGTGGTTACTTAAACCTACATAATTTTATTTAAATTTCAATTTTATACCATGTGGAAATGGGGGGAAGTTAGGTTCACTTATACTGACCATGTGTCCACTTACATATTTCCACCTATACCTTTTAGGCACATGGATTTATTTTTGATTTTCTCATCTTGTGCCATGAATATGAATATCCCATGGGAAATGTAGTTTTGTCTATAATTTGTGATGAAGGATAATCCTAGGTGAACAAGATATCCCACATAATCCAAAAAAATAGTTGGATCATTAGAGAACTAATCCAATCTTTTGATATGTAGACCTACATGCAATAATTTGATGTCTTCAAGATGACACAAGAGTCCAATTTCATGGAAGGAATATAAATTAAAATTCACGTGAATGTTATAAAATAAAAGGGTTATAATGTTTACCAAGGTATGGAGTGCACAAGGAGCGAAGAGAAAAAATCTACCAAAATAGATAGCAAAATCTAGATTAGAGAATAAATGTTGTTGAAACACAAAAAAGAGAAAGTGAAGGAATAAGAACTATAGCCTTAGGTGAGTGTGAGGATAAAGAGTGAAATCTAAGTCATAATACTAGATATAATCATAAATATTCATTGTAAAGTTTAAGAGCTTGGAATAATTTTAAACCAAGATGTTAACTTAATGAGAAGAAGACAAGGATTTTAATTGAATATTGTGTGTGTGTGTGTGTGTGTGTGTGTGTGTGTGTGTGTGTGTGTGTGTGTGTGTGTGTGTGTGTGTGTGTGTGTGTGTGTGTGTGTGTGTGTGTGTGTGTGTGTGTGTGTGTGTGTGTGTGTGTGTGTGTGTGTGTGTGCGCGGGCGTGCATGTGTGTGTGTGCATGCATTCATGTGCATTGTTATATCCTTATAGGTTGTGTGGTTAGGAATCCATTAAATAGGAAACCCACTAAAACTACATTAGGTGGTATCAAAGTAAGGTTGAGATCCTTGGAGAAGTGCATGTGGATAAAGAGATTGCAAGTAGAAAGAGTGAGTGTGTATAAGGGTGAAGATAAAAAAACATTGATCTAAGGTAGCTAACCAAGAAGGAAGAGTGTTGATGAAGAGTGGAAATTAGTAGGTAGATAACTTGAGGAAACTGATAAAATACATAAGAATTCTCCACCATAAAGAAGTGGGTAAAGAACATATGAGTGTGATATTAACATTTGAAGGATTAGCTACAAAGGATATGAATGGTATTTCATGGAATTAGTTTATTAAATTAGAGTGTCTATGTAGGATTATATTATAAGAGTGTAGAAACATGAATCACACAGATTTGTTGGGTGATAAGTAACCCACAAAACCCAGGTAGAAGAGAGTGACACCTAGTGATAAGGGCACAATGGACATGTGAAGGACACACAAAGGCAACATACTAAGAGTGATAAGGAGTGAAGACACATGCATGGAGTCCATGAATAGAAATGACAAGTGGTACATATTCTAATTGAGGCATTGTGTATAAGGTGTGTGAGGTTGTTATTTATTGTGTTTAATTGGTAGATAACAAAGAGTGAAGAGTATGACATAAAAAAATAGTAAGGGAATATGTGAATTGAAGTTGAATCTCATGGAAATGACATAAAAACTAACCACTAGAGTAGAGGCACTATATAAGAGATCAATTTAGGTAGGGAAGTAAGTTGGGATAAATAATTTAATGAAGAATAGGGAAGTACCCTATAGATAAGAGGAACATGTAGATGTTACTAAGTATGTAGAAGTGTTAGGTAACATGAGAGGTCAAGCAGAAGGAGAAGTGCCTATGTTATCAAATAAAGAAGGACCTAAATCATTAATGGATTAGGCATTGGGAAAAGAGCACAAATTTATAATAAGAAGCATAGAAGACTCAAATATGGTGTTCACATAGAAGAGGTTATGTGGTTACATAGTTATAAAATTGTAAATATTTCCAATAGAGAAAGTAATGCAATGGGAAGAAAAAGGTGAATATTTAGGAGTAGATAATATGTCTAGTGGAAAAACTTGAGTGGAGCATAAGAATCAAATACTTAGGCACAAAAGTGTAAAGGAGTGGATTTACTTGAAAATCAATGCACAGGAGGAGATGCCACATTAATGACACATAAATATTTTGAGTAATCAATAGGAGGAAGCTTATTCACAAACCTTGGAGGAATAAATATTTTTAGAGGATTGGGATGTTCATGTGGTTGTTGAGCCTAAATAAGGAGAGGCCTTAGATGATTTTTTACCTAGGGAAGAGACTTACCTAGAGGGAACACAAAAGGAATAAGTAGATAGAAAATATACAAAATATAAGAGTGGAGATAAAATTTTCCATGTGAGAAACTAGATATTGGCATAGTGTTAAACAAGAGGTAGCCAATAGAGGCACTAAAGTATATGAACATACCAGAAGATAAAGATTTGGAACAAGTAATTGCTAAGAAGGATAGAGATGCACAAGAGTAGTGTGAAAGTAACAACAAAGAGGCAGAGGGAACATGCCAATTATAAGGCATGGAGATAAAAGATAAAGAAATGAGTGAAAGAGTAGGGTTATGAAAGGTAGAGGATGCCTTAGAAAAGATGAAGAGTGTGGAGGAACCTCACCAAGATGTAAAATAAGAGTGACTATAGGATGAAAAAATGGATAATGATGTTGGGAAGGACTAGATGAAGAGTGAATAAGTTATTTCTCACATGGACAAGGAGGTGTATGTGGAGATTATATTAATACACAAAAAGAGAAGATCCTCTATATAGAGAATAGAAGAAAAGAAAAATAAGAGACATAAACCTTAGAGGCAAGGGATAAAAATGAATAAGATGAATAAAGGAAAACACTGGAAGTGTCAAACAAAGAGAAAGAATAATGTTATCTTACCTTAGAAAATAAGGAAGGAGATTCACCTAAAGGAATGTGAGATGTAGGATCTACCTACCTATGAGTGGCAGATGTGAGGGGAGATCAAACCAGGTATTATCTAAGGGGCATAATAATCATTGTGCATGGCACAAAGAATAGTATACCAAATAAAATAATGGAAGAAGATCAACCTAGAGTTGATAAGGAAGACAAACTTATGATTTCACATGATAATAATAGAGGAGAAGAGATGGGAGTAAAAATACCCCATAGATAAGTGCAAGCCACTAAGGGAATCTAGCAGGAGAAAGTAGTGGGAGTAACACATAAGAGTGGATAGTGAATAGTGAGAGTTATAAATAAAATAAGAGTGGTCAATTTGGTGACTAAGATAAGGTGTCTTTTTGAAGACACATGGCTAGAAAAAACACAAATCTACTTACTTTCCAAGGAAGAAGTAGATGATAAGAGAAGAAATAAAGTGTATGTAAGGATGGATGAAGGAAATCATGAATGGTGATGATAATAAACCTTGGTATAGGTGCATGAAAATATGCGGGCATATACCCATAAGAGAAATAAGTGGGTGTAAAATCATAAAATAAAAAAAAGGTGTAAAAACATGAAAGAATTAGGTGGGTAGAGACCCACAATATAAAGAGGTGGGCATAAACCCAAAAGAGTGAATAAAGGAGGAGAGTAGAGGAAGACACATATAGGATACTTTAAAGGTGTGTGCATAAGGAGAAGTGTTATAAACACTAGGCTGAGGTGGATGGCAAAAGTTGGGTGTAGACCCATGAGAGGAAAAATGGGAGAGGAGAATAAGAAGAGAGATGAAAAGAGTGCATAGAATATAATATGTGTGATATGTGTAAGATGAATAAGTGTTAAAAAATCTTGGAGGAAGTGTATAGATATAATTTAACATAGATGCATAAAATGAAGGAAGAGAGTTAATATAAAGATGATTTATGGCCCAATGAAGGTCTATATGAGAAAGAATTATAAGACAAGCCTATTGAGGTAACACAACAGGTGTTGTGAAACATTATACCTAACATAAGGGTGTTTATACCACTCAAATCTTAATTTTAAGTAGGATCTCAAATTTTAAATTACATGGGGAGTTTGATTAAAGAGCACCCTATGCAAACAAGTTATCCCACATCACCCAAAAACATGGTCATTCCATTCGAGGAAAAATCTAACTTTTTTAGTGCATTGTAACATTTTGATGCATTAAATATGTCACAAGAGTCCACTTTCATGAGAGGAATAGTGGATGATATTTTTTTGGAGGTTGGAAAGTAAAATGGTTAAAATTTTTACCAAGGCATGGAGCATAGAAGGTAAACCTTGCACAAGGGGAGAAGAGGAAAACTCTACCAAAACAGATAGTAGGGCATAGATGAGAGAGAAAATGTTACATAAATGTAGAAAGAGAAAGAGTGAGGGAACAAGAAGGCCCATATACTTAAATGAGTGTGAGTTTAAAGAGTAAGATCCAAGTTTGAGGATTGGATAGAGACATATAGCTATATTTTAAATCTGAAGATCTTTGAATACTTGTAACTTGAGAGGTTAAGTTAATAAGAAGAAAATAGAGATGTTAATTATACTATGTGTGTGTGTAGATTATTTTTGGATGCATGATTAGGTATAAATTAATAGGAAACCTAACCATGATTGCATTAATATTCATTGTACATTCTAAAAAGTTTGCCTATTTTTATGTGGTTCTAGTCATATGATTTTTTTGGACAACACATCATTTAAATAATAGGACCTCTAACAATTATAGTTTGGTACCAATTATTCTATAGTGAAATAATGCATGTAAGTATTGGGTGATATGCTTTTTGATGAACTAGGTATAATACACATGAAGAGTTCCTTCGACCATATACTCTTTAGATAAGTAACAATCACCTATCATCTTGAAATGGTCTCCACACCTAAGAGATCCATGTGAGGACTTGTTATAAATCCATTCATCTAGTGTAATGGTTGAGTTTTGGTGAAGGATTAGAACAAAGGTTCCAACTAGGTGTTATGAAGTTAGATGGCCATAAGGGATAAGTGACCATTGTCTCACAAGCAAGTTGTTATTGTGCTAGGAAAATGAGACTTTACCATTGCCTTAGACATACACACCTTACCTTGAAGGATATCATAAATACATTATTGGGATAGATTGACCTTAGTTACTGGACTATGAGGTTTAATCATAGCTAGACCTTAGAATGCCATGTGGACCTGTAGTCAAGGTGGGAATTACTAGGTTTATTTATCAACCCTTATGAGAAAACACCACCTCACCACTAAAGTGAAGTGTGATTTAAGGTTGATAAATGTTCTATCACTATGAGTGATGAATTGGAATTAATTTTATTTGAAGAGTATTCATTTATGATAATATCAAGTTAAGTTATCTAGACCCCATTCTCCCACTGGACCGACTATGATATGAGGAATATCATTATAATGATAAAAGGGGGCTGATAGATAATATAGATATATATATTGGGACTATCTATATTGTTTCATTATACCTCAATATTTATATTGGATTGATGCACCTAAGAATGAATTGGGATGAATTTTAGTGAAGCCATCTTAATTCCCTTAGTTTCATACTCTTAACTTATGAGTAGTTATAATAAAATTTCGGCATAGTGTCTCCTTCAGATGAAAGGCTAATTTTGGTAGACCAAAAAGGATTATAGAGACCTTAGAGAAGTTCTTGGTCCACATAATTATCAAGATCCTTAATGTGTTTCACATGGATTTCCACTTGAAACCTATCCATGTACGTAAGTTAGATATTGTATTTACATTATTTGATGGACCAATGATACCACATGGATGGTATTATTATGAAGCCTCATGTGGGTACATTTGTTTTCCCCTATCCTTTTGGTGAATGATCCTTTTCTCATTTTGGTAGTGAGATATCCCTTGTTTATATCCACATGATGGAGTGAATTTCAATTTGGAGTTGGACATTGGTGATGGTTGGAGAGGAACATGTTTGCCTTGTGGGACATCTTGGCACTAAGATGGTGTGATCATATAAATAATTATGTTATAGATATGTTATAGTGGTAATTTATACTCTTATAACATGTTGTATTGATACCAAAGGCATATAGATCTAGTTTGGATGTTGATGTTCAAATGTTTTGGTCAACAAATCCTTTGAGATTATTGTTATCTACTAGACTTGTACCCTTGTGAAGGTAGTTTCAAGTCTTCACAATTTGAAATAACATGGATAAATACTAATTTTTGGGTGGCATAATATATGGATTGAATATCTATAGTTTAAGGGATAGTTCCCCTTGATGTATTAGTTAGGATCTCTACTCTACACTACCAGCTTGCAAAGGAAAAGAAAAGAAGGTAAACTGAAAGGAGAAACTATCTATATAAAGTGATACACCAAAATGTGTCCTAAAATCATCTAATATACAATAATAAGGATGAATAATAACATGGAAATAATTTCACTTCTCAAATTAGAGTCTCCAAACATCAAGATTTCACATAGAGGTTTGGATTGATACATGATCTAAGGCATCTAATCAATATGTACCTTAAAGACAGTAAGGAAAGATCACACTTTCCATACATACAAGGTTATTTAACCACATTATGAAACCTATAATGATGAAATAATACCTTAAAATAGGTAAATAGGAAAGGAAAAATGAGAGGAAACATGTACTATCACTGTCATTCATCAACTAACCATTAACATACACTAAACACAAGCTTTGAGGAGGCACAAATTCAGTCTTATTCATTAAAAATAGGCAAGTACAAGTTTTTTTATGATATTTTCCTTTTCATAATTTAGGTTAAGTATTATTTCAATTCCAAAAATAGTCTTACAGAGAGAGAGAGAGAGAGAGAGAGAGAGAGAGAGAGAGAGAGAGAGAGAGAGAGAGAGAGAGAGAGAGAGAGCCTAAAAATTAGGAGATAGGACATTCACTTAGTCTTCTTAAAACACAACATAGAATTAATTGATTATCTCTTTTATTCTTCTCCAAAAAGTGGCATGTATTTTAAGGTGAGACATGTATTTAAGGTTTAATGAGTCATTATCATTTATTTCTTGTCTTTGACCCATACAACATCCTAGATCTTTGCTTGCACACCTCTTTTATTGGTCAAGAAATTACCTCCTTTAAAATAAGACTTAAAAGATTAGTAAATTCTTAATCATTCTCTTCATTGAAAACTTATCCAATTATATATGAGGTCTTTCCATATTTATTTTTTGTTAGAAACTCTTTGATGATTATTTGACTTTATCTTTTGACTAGGCATTGGATGGAAAGATGGTCCTCTTAGGAGTCCTAGAGACCTTTTCCACCTTTTCCACATTTGTACAACCACTTCATGAATTATTATAACTTTATTAGGTGTATTATAGAGAAATAAACATAAATAAATCCTTTGGAAAAACTTATATGAATCATTTAGTGCTTTTGAACACTTGATTCCTTCACATGAGCAAAGAGGCATAAGAGAGAGAAATATGGCTTTGGCATTCAAATAGAAAAATTACCTCTATGGAAGGCTTCTAAACATTAATTTAGACTGAAATAAATAATTTATAAGCATCAAGAAGCCCAAAATATATTTTTTTGATCTATTTGCTTGCTAAAGTACCCATTCCTTATAACCCTAAAAACCTATAAAGCTCCTTGTCTAAAATATTTTACAAATCAAATTAGGAACCTAGGAATTTTTTTTAATACCCTCTATCCCCTTAAAACTCCATACAAAATTTCATGATCTAAATCCAAGTGTAAGTACTCCTTTCCTATCATTTCTCTCTAATTAGGCCTCCTAGGCATAGAAAGAGAAATTTGGCCTAAATAACCACACACACATGTGAAGCTAGTCAAAAGTATTTGATTAAATTTACCTAGACTAATACCATTCTCCATGATAAATTTCATGTTATGTAATGTTGTGCATAATGTCAAACCATGAAATGGTCATTTGCAAGCCTAAACACCTTTGTGAGCTTGAGGGGGTGCTTGAGAGGATTTACAAGAAATTTGTAGGTTTTTATGCTTTAATATGACCTGATAAGATGTGTAACACCCTTACACAACTCACACCTTGATATTTAAGTCCTTCATGACACTCTCAAGCCTTCATCAATAGTTTTTGGTTTAAAAAATTGAGTTTTCTCACCTTGTTGAGCTAGTGGCCAACTGTAGGAGTTATGTAACACTTTTAGGGACATGTAGAACTTTTTTAATGATCATGAAACCTATATTAAGTCCATATAAATATCCTTAAATTTTTTGGATGGGAATCCATAGCCTACTCCCTAAAAAAAAAGCTAAAAATTACCCTTTTTATCTTGTACCATATGGTACTATACATACCCATATGAACCAATAACAAAAATGGATTTTAGGGGAATTTATAAGATCATCAGGATCATTTCTAAGTCAAACTATTGCATTTTTAAGAATTAAGAAGCATGTCTCTCTAATTGGGTCCATTGAAGGGTTTTAGGAGGGTTTATGTTCTTAACGATGGATCATAAAGGATAGGGGTCCTTTTCAAAAACCAATGCCATTAATTTGTGGTAGGGGGACCCATATAAAATATCCTATGGGCATAAGTTCCCATGCAAATTCTCATGAATTTTTTAAGAAAACCAAGATACCTCTTCAAGCTCCTTCTCAATTAAAATAGGGTTCTATGCATTATAAATAATTATTTATGTAGTTACAAATATTAACCACAAAAATAATGGCATGAATTTGTGGAATATGACCTCCTCCAATAGATCCTATAATTTCAAGCATTTATGCATCCTTTGCAGGAAGTTCTATGCTATGAAAATCTACTTACTTGGGTTGATAACTATGTGTGGAAAGGCTGAGGAAGGCCATTTTGGTTCTTGAATCCTCTAAACACACTTTCACATAAAATCAATATTTCAAAAATTTTGGAATGGTTCATGAAAAGGAATTAAAATGACACTCACAATAATAACCTCTCAAATAGGTCTAAAAGCTTGAACTTTCACTATGGAGGGTCTTGGTGCCAAATGAACTTGTTGACCCTAGAGGTCTATGAACTAGGTCTTTCTCCCTTTAAGACTGATAAAAAAATTATGGAGGTCATAATAAGGTCATCCACACTCTCTTTCAACTTCCATTGTGCTAATTTTAGTGAAATACTATGCAAACCTCACTTAGTTTGTGAGTGGGCTTGTAGGTCCCCAAAGATTGTGTTAGAAAACTATATTATACCTTTTAGATCATGATTTTAATGGTCATTTCAATGGAGATAAATAATATTAACACTAATTAATCTCATTAATATCCATCTTAGACACTCATTTACCTTACCTTTATGACCCCTGTCTACAACATTGAATTTCACTTTTGCTTTTTAGATTACTTGTAGGTTCTAAAAGGATTATAGGCATCTATTTTGTATTTTCTTGGCTTAATAATAGAGGGATGAGGTGATATAAGACCTTTAAAATGTGTGTTACATGGATTAATACATATTATTACTTTTTAAAGTACACTAAACTCTTCAATCCCCCTTTCTCACACTTAAACTTCTCATGTACTCAATACATAAGCAAGTTGACAATGTTCTTACCCTTCTTGGTTGTAAGTTCATTTCAAGTTTTGACTTTAGGTATAGGAGATCTTAATGATTTATAATATTATTAATGACCTATGTTATCTTTATAAACTCTGATAGATTGACTATCTGATAATTACAACCCTAACCTCATCATGGCATGCCTCCATCTTCCTTCACTATCCTTTGAAATTGAGTTTGGCTCTCCTTAAACTGGTTGTAGGTGTATACCCTACTCCTTGTATGGATTGAGGGGAATAAATAGATTTATTAAGACTTTACAAGGTATATTACATGGGTTTTAAACCTACTATCATCTTTTTAAGAGACACTAAAATCTCTAAAACTCCACTCAAAGAAGGCTTCTCAAGAATTTAGCATAGGTTGATTATGTCCTTACCTTATTTGACTATAGGTATCTTTTAAGGCTTGACTATTTGTAAGACTAGGCCTATAATTTAACACATGAGAGAACATATATAAATATTTTCTATGATATTATTGAAAGCTCGTACTCCAAAACATAACCAATGTCAAAACTTTCAACCTTATCATAACATTTTCTTGAATTAGCCCAGGAGAGTGGATGACTACTGTAGATCAACATTTTTACTAATGTCTATATTGTATGAATTTTAAAAGCCATGGTGATCATATTATGATAATTAGATCCTAGAATGTCACCATGGATATTATTCATAATAAAAATCTTGAAAACCACCTAACTTCATCAGTCAACATGATGCTTCCTCAAAAAATATAGTCTTAAAATAGAGGACTGTTATAGGTGGAGATTTAGAGCTTTTATGGATAGAGGAAGAGCATTATGACATGCTAGGTAATGTGAAAATAATGATATGAAAAATAATAAATCAATTTTATTACCTTTCATTAACTTGAATATCATTAAAAAAACTTGATATATATGGAGATCAACATTTGACATTACCTTACTAACTGCTAACTTATCTTAAACACTGCTAAATAGAGTTCTAAGGAGGATTTATTGCATGGTTTTGATGGGCCTTGGTAACATTTATATAATTATCATAACCTTATCTCAAACTATAAAACCCATGAAAACTCCTCTAACACATTCATAACACATTTTGAAGGTATGTAATCCTTTGGAAGGTCTCACATGTTGTCATATAGCCATACATAGTTTTGACTGTGTTCTTTAGGAATTTGAGGCTTAAGATGGAATTATTTATCCAAAGAGTGTATTTAATAATATTTAATATGATATGATAATTATAAAAAAATATTATTCTCTAAAAATATCCCTATATTGCTTGTTGACTCCTCATAGCTGTTACAATCTGCCATGATGTCCATCAAACCTAATCACAAGGCTTGTAAGAGAGATTTTAAGCTTTGAGAGAGTATGGTCTTAAGATATTATATGGAATATATTCAAAGGTAAGGTCATAAATTTTTATATTTTTTAAACTCCTTCAATATCATCTACCTAATATCATGCTGACCTCACTAAGATGCTCTCATACATTAGAATTTCATCAACCCTGCAACTATACCTTGTGGATGGACCAATCTCACTCAAACTACCTCAAGGAAGACATTATTCAAGGTGAAGTTACATAAAAAAATTTATTGGATTAATTAGGTGTATTTTACCTAAAACATGAGCTTGAAAACTCCTAAAAATGAATACACTCAGCTTACATATCAATCATGCTTGAAAACTACCAAATCTCAAGTTCAAGGGAGGTAACAAGTTTCTTATTAAAATACACCTTATCAATTCAAATTAGTTGATTATTACACTATGAAAAATTTAATATTTTAATTTTAAATAATCATACTCAAACCATTTTTATCCATCAAGATCTAATGCATAAAAACAAAGATAAACCTGGACCCTATGTTGATGATTAGGACATAGTGACCCCCTTACACTCTTAGTGATTGTTCATAAAGATGAGGGGATGAATTTGAAAAATAATACCACTAAATTTGAGTTAATTTGGGTCCCTATAATTTCACAATATATTTGGACTTGACTCTCTATCTCTTGCTTTTACTAAGCAAAAATTGATGGCATTCCTTGAGCTACCAAAAAGGTCGTTATGGGAGATAAGTTGGGTTTCTACATTTTCTCACCTAAAACATTTTAAAAATCATTTTTTTAACCTTTTCATGGATAAATAAGGTCTTAAATATTATTTAATATCAATTTCACCTTGAAGAACTATATGGATAGCCTCAAAATAGGATTTTTGGCACTAAAACTACAAAAATCACTTGAGAAACATGATGAAACTATTGTAAAATGTATCCATTGGATATTTTCATGCCTAAAAAAGTACACCATATCTTAAAAATCAAATTTTAAAGTGGTAGGGGTGAAAATTTGACCTATGAGATCAAAATTTTCAACATTTTGGTGACTCAGTTGAGAATCATGCTTGATATGCCTGAGAACCTGGCCATTAACATCTATTTTGGACTCATAAGATAACTCTTACCCTCTAAAACAATCATGATTAGACCTTGATAAGCGAACACAATTCTTGATTCAATATAAGACAACTATTTTTTCCTCAAATATATAAAAATAAAAGCTAACAAAGTAAGGAAAATAGACTAACAAAACACATGTGCTAGCAAAGCACTTATTGAAACAAAACATAAGAAAACTAATGTGCTTGATAGAACTTGGAGGAAATCCAAAATAATTAGAAACCTCCTCCACAATAAAAAGGAAAGTTTTTTGAATCACTTACTTCATGAGGTATGCAATGGTGTATGAAATCACATTTGAGTAACTTCTTACTTGGCTAAGCCTTCTTCTTGATTGACAACACATTTTCCATGTCTTGTAATAGTTATACATCAACAAATATATCTCTAATGAACACAAACTAGTCTTGGACTTCATCCTCTACCTTCTGTAGTTGTTCCTCTTTGGTAATAGTCTCTAAGAGGTTGGATATTGGTTTATAAGACTTGCTACATCATGAACCTCATATGACTGATTGAAGTAGCATACCTAGTCCTTAGTATTATCTTGAAGACTTTAAACTTGTCCATCATTGTCTCCACAAGAGAGAGTTTGTTGTTATTTGAGAAATTATGTCTAAAAGATATCCTTATTATATTCTCAGAGTATATCAAGGTCTGTAATTAAGGTGAGAGGATGATAAGCCATGTTAATTATTTTAAACAAATCATCATCTGGTGAGGTTGCCTCTTAAAAAGGCAAGTTTACAAGACTGTCACTCTCTATCTTGTTGATTGGTTTACCAAAACTTCCTCCTTTTGCCTTAACTCATAATCACATGGGAGAAGTGAGTAACCCAATTCCAAAGCTTAAATTAAGTCTTCAATATGCTCTTGAATATTACAAGGGAGATCAAAACAAGGATTTACCTTTTCTTCTTAATGCTCAATCACATCAAAAGGAAGATTTTGAAACAAGTCAACATCTCCTTCATCTTTTGCTATAACTTTTTCATCTGGTTTGAAAGATAAAATGACTTTGTTTTCACCAAGGGGAGTATAAATAAATATTTCTTCTTCATGAATGATTTCCTCATCTCCATCACACTTTCCTTGAAAATCAATTTCAACTGTAACTTCTTCATTTATCCTCCATATAATAGGCTCCTCTTCAAGAAGGGAGATGGTGGGAGGGAAATGAAAAAGCTCATGAGTTTGCTTGGGGATCAAGGGAGTACTTTTGTAATTTGAGGTCTTGGGAATGTAAGATTATTATAGGAATGCTTGGAGAAAGAGTAATTTGAGTTGTCTTATGAGTGATTCATCATTCTCAAAACCATTTCAACCTTCTTATAGTATTATTGAGGTTTTATCTTAGCTACAATGTGATTTATAGCCTTCTCAACTAAGACCTCTTTCTTGTCTTGAGATCCTTTTTTGAGGTTCTTCCAAGATGGAATAACCTTAGGTTATTGAGGAAGGGGAATGGGACTTGAATAAGCACAAGGTATTTTTTGGGATCAAACTCTAAATCTTGACTCTTTTCCTCTTGTTTCTCCCAAGACTTAACTACTTGGATCCAAGGTAGCACTTTGAAACTAGTAGGTTCACTTGGAGGTTGAATTGAATCTCTTGGAGGCTCCATTTTAGAATAGTCAAAGAATTCATGAGGATAAGGAACATAAGAGGGATGAAATGGTAAAAAAGAGGGTTATTAAAGAGTTATGAGAAGAGATTTATCCACATCTTAGCATGGTGTAACTAGGATTCATAACCCAAGAAGGCCTCCAATATGGAATAAGTTTATTTCCTTGAGGAAGGGTAGGTGTAGCTAGAAGTAAAATTGGAATACAAGAATTTTTACCAAGGGTAGGAAGAGATGGCTGAGGTTGTTTGGGTTGGAGCTCTTGATTCTCCCACCTCACTAACCTATCTACCAATCATCAGATCATGGTTCTCATTTCATGCAACTCATAACTCATGACATACTAATTTTCATCTCCAAGTGTTTCCCACCTACTTGTCAACATTTATACTATTTTACTCATCTTCTCTATGAGGTGAAAAGGAATAACATCCAACTCTATATTTCATATTATCATCACCCCTTCAGAATTTAGCATATTTGGCTTGAATTCCAATAAGGATATGGTAGGGAAAGATGATTCTAAGTTGGAGATGGATTAGGAGAAGGTGAGTATGAATATTAAAAGTCTTGATAAGGCTATTGAGGTATATATTCAAGGTCATAGTGAGGCTAATAAGGGTCACTATAAAGCTAATTGAATCATCATACTCTTGACAAGACTGATCATAGGATTGATAATACTCTTGGTAAGGCTGATTAGGCTCATAAAAATGTTCATATAGATCATGATAGTGATGATATGGATCATGGCCAAGCTGGTATAACTCATTATAAGGCTGATAAGGAAGTATATCATAGGAATTATCCTCATATACAACCATCAAACTTCATCAAGATAATTAATTCAAAACATAACTTACTTGAACCAATGACTGGGCTGCTATAACTAGATAATAAAACTTGAATATTCCATTTATATTCTGAATTCATCTAAATGCTGATCAATAGAATAAAAACACCAATAATCCTTCCACTAATTTGGACTTGAGTCCCACTAGGTGTGCTAAAAATTGTTATCTACTAGAATTGTACCCTTGTGAAGGTAGTTTCAAGCCTTCATAATCTAAATTAACATGGAGAAAATCCTAGGATATGGGTGGCCTAATAGATAGATTGAATATATATATTTTAAGGGATATATTCCCTTGATGTATCAGTTAGGATCTTTACTCTACACTGCTAGATTGCAAAGGAAAAGAGAAGAAGGTAAACTAAAAGGAAAACCTATCTAACTGAGGTGATACACCAAAATGTGTCCTAAAATTAAATAATATGTACTAATAAGGATGAATAAGAACATGGACATGATTTCACTTCTCAAATTAATGTATCCAAACAATAACATTTCACATAGAGTCTTGGATTGATATATGATCTAAGGCATCTGATCAATAGGTCCTTCAAAGACACTAAGGAAAGATCACACTTACCATACATACAAGATGATTTAAGCACATTATAAAACCTATAAATATGAAATAACACTTTTAAATAGGTAAAAAGGAAAGGAAAAGATGAGAGGAAGCATGTATTATCATTGTCATTCATCAACTAACCATTAGCATACACTAAACACAAGCTTTAAGGAGGCATGAATTTAGTATTCTTAATTCAAAATAGGCAAGTACAAGTGTTTTTTTATGATCATGGACTTGCAAAAACTTAGGTTAATGATTATTTAAATTCCAAAAATAGGCTTACATATAGAGAATTGAGAAAGGAGAGTGAGAGATAGATAAAGTAAAAGCCTAAAAACTAGGAGATGGGACATTCACTTAGTTTTATTCAAAACCAACGTAGGATTCATTGATTATATTTTTTATCCTTCTCAAAAAATTAGCATGGATGTTTATTTTATACATGTATTTATGGTTTAATGAGTCATTATCATTTATTCTTGGTCTTTACCCCATACAACATCTTAGATCTTTGCTTGCACACCCCTATTTTCTTGGTCAAGAAGTGACCTCCTTAAAAATAGGTCATAAAGGATTAGTAAATTCTTATTTAACATATTAATTAAAACTTTATCCAATTATTTATGAGTTATTTCCATCTTTTTTGGTTGTTATAAGCTCATTGATGATTGTTTGACTTTGTCTTTTGACTAGGCATTAGAGGGAAAGAAGGTTCTATTAAGAGTCCTAGAGACCATTTACACCTTTGAAACATTACTACAACCACTTCTTGACTTATTAAAACTTGAGTATGTGTATTATGGAGAAATAAACATTAATAAATCCTTTTGAAAAACTTCTATGCACTATTTAGTGCTTTTGAACACTTGATAATAGTCATATGAGCAAATATGTGTAGGAGAGAGAAATATGGCTTTGGCATTAAACTAAAAAAATTCCCTCTATGTAAGGATTCTCAACATGAATTCAGACCTAAAAAATCATTTTTAACCATCAATTACCTCAAAATATGCCATTTTGCTCCATTTTATTGCTAAAGCGTCCATTCCTTGTAACCATAAAAACCTATAAAGGTCCTTGTCTAGAAGATTATATGGATAAAATTGGAAACATGGGTATATTTTTGAGTAACCTCTATCCCATTACAACTCCTTAAATAATTTCATGATCTAAATCGAAGTGTATGTAATCTTTTTTCTATCATTTATCTCTCCAATTAGGCCTCTTAGTTCTAGAAAGTTAAATTTAGCCCAAATGACCACCCACATGTGTGAAATTGGATAAAAGTGTTTGATTAAATTTAAATTTCCTATGAACCTTCTCTATGCCAAATTTTATTTTATGAAACATTGTACATATGGTCAAACCATGAATGGTCATTTACAAGCTTAGATGTCTTTGTGAGCTTGAGGGGGTGTTTGAAACATTTTTCATGAAATTTGTATGTTTTTATGCTTTAATGTGACTAGATAATACTTGTATGACCATTAAACAACTCACTCCTTTAGGTTTAATTCCTTCATGACACTCTCAAGCATTCATCATTAGTTTTTAGCTTGTAAAACTAAGTTTTCTCACCATGTTGAGCTAGTGGCCAACTTGCAAGAGTTGTTTAACTCTTTGAGGGACCTATATAAAGTTTTGAATGATAATGAAACCTATATTAATTCCATATAAATCTTCTCAAATGGTTTGGATGGCATTCCATAGTCTACTCCCTCATAAACAAGTTAAAAATTGCCCTTTTTTCCTTGTACCATATGGTATTGTACTTGCACATATGAAAAAATAACTAAAAATGGAGATTAGGATAGTTTATAAGATTATAAGGATCATTTAGAAGTAAAAATATTTCATTTAGAGGCATTAATAATAATGTCTCTCCAATCGGGTCCATTGAAGGTTTTTAAGAGGGTTTATGTTCTTAATGATGGTTCATAAAGGATAGGGGTACTTTCCAAAAACAAATAGAAATAATTTATGGTAGGGGTACCCTTATAAAATCTCCTATGGTCACAAGTTCCCATGCATCTTCTCATGAAAGTTCTGAGTAAACTAAGATACCTCTTCAAGTTCCTTCTTAAGTAAAATAGGGTTATGAGTGTTATAATAAATTGTTCATGTAGTTGTGGAGATTAAGGACCAAAATAATGTCATGAATTTATGGAATATGACCTACTCCAAAATTTCATATAATTTCAATCATTTATGCATCCTCTACAATAAGTCCTATGCTATGCAAATCTACTCACTTGGGTTTATGATTGTGTGTGGAAAGGCCGAGGAAGGGCATTTTGGGTCTTGAATCCTCTAAACAAACTTTAAAATAAAATAAATATTTTAAAAATGTTTTAATGGTTCATGAAAATTACTTAAAATTACCCTCACAATAATGACCTCTTAAACAGGTCCAAAAACTTGAACTTTCACTATGGAGGGTTTTGGTGCCAAATGAACTTGTTGACCCTAGAGGTCTATGAACCGAGTCTTTCTCCCTTTTATCTTGATCAAAAACATCATGGAGGTAATAATAAGGTAATTTAAACTCTCTTTAAACTACCATTATTCCAATTTTAGTGAAAGACTATGCAAATCTCACTTAGTTTGTGAGTGGGCCTTTAGGTGCCTAAAGACTGTGTTAGAAAACTAAATTCTGCCTTTTAGATCATGATTTTCATGGGAGTTTCAATGGAAATAGATTAAATTAACACTCCTTAATATCATTAATCTCCATATTATGTACTCATTTCCCTTAACTTTATGACCCTTGTCTACAACATTGAATTTCATTCTTGCTTTTTAGATTGCCTACAGGTTCTAAAAGGACTGTAGGCATCTATTTTGTGTTTCATTGGATTATAAATAGAGGGATGAGGTAATATAATACCTTTAAAAGGTGTGTTTCATGGAATAATAACTCTTATTAACTTTAAAATTACACCAAATTCCTCACTACCCCTTTCTCACACTCAAACTTCTCATGTACTCAGTACATAGGCAGGTTGACTATGTTCTTACCCTTCTTGGTTGTAGGTTCCTTTCAAGTCTTGACTATATGTATAGCATATATTAATGATTTATAATATTATTTATGACCTATTTTATATATTTAAAATCTTAGATATTGACTAGCTAATCATTGAAACCCCAACCTCATCATGGTGCACCTCCATCTTCCCTCACTATCCTTTAAAACTCAATTTGGCTCCCCTTAAGCTGGTTTTAGGTGTATACCTTGCTCCTTTTATGCATTTAGGGGAATAAATAAATGTATTAATAATTTAAAATGTATATGACATGGTTTTTTAACCTACTATCATCTTTTTAAGAGACACTAAACTCTCCAAAACTCTATTCACATAAGGCTTCTCAAGCATTTAGCATAGGCTAATTGTGTCCTTTCCTTGTTTGACTATAGGTATATTTTAAGGCTTGAATATATGTAAGAATAGGAATATAAGTGAATACATGTGATATCATATAGAAATATTACCTATTATTTTATTCCAAACTCCTACTTCAAAATATAAATGATGTCAAAACTGTCAACCTTATCATAACATTTTTTTGAAGTAGCTTAGGAGAGTGTATGACTATTGCAGATCAACATTTTGCTCATTGTATGGATTGTGTGATTTTAAAAAGTCATGGTTATCATATTATGATACATATATGCCATAATTTCACAATTGATATTATTTAGAACACAAATCTTGACAACCACCTACCTTCATTAGTTAACATGATCCTTCCTTGAAAAACTATAGTATTAAAATAGAGGATTGCTATAAGTGGAAATTTAGAGATTTTATAGATAGAATAAAAGCATTATGGCATGCTTGTTAATGTGAAAATAATGATTCCAAAACCACTAAATCAATTTGATCACCTTGAATAAACTTGAAGATAATTAAAATAACTTGATATATATGGAGATCAACATTTGACATTACCTTAATAACTACTAACTTAACTTAAACTCTGCTAAATAGAGTTCTAAGGAGGCTTTCTTGCATGGTTTTGATGGGCCTTGGTAGCCTTGGTAACCTTTAGATCATTATCATCACCTTATCTCATAATATAACACCCATGACAACTAATCTAACACCTTCATAACACATTTTTAAGGTACACAGTCCTTTGAAAGGTCTCACAAGTTTGTCATATAACCATACACAGTATTTACTATGTTCTTTAGGCATTTGAGGCTTAAAATGGACTTATTACTCCCAAGATTGTCTTTAATAATATTTAAGACCCTATGAAAATTATAAAACGACCTTATGCTCTAAAAAAAAACCTCTATTTCTTGTTGACTCCTCATAGCTCTTACAATCTACCATGATGTCCATCAAACTTGATCATTAGGCATGTAAGAGAGATTTTGAGCTTTGAGAGAGTATGGTCCTAAGACCTTATATGGATTATATCTAAAGGTAAGGTCAATTTTTTTTATATTTTGTAAAATCACTCATTATCAACTCCTAAATATCATGCTAACCTCACTAATATTTTCTCATACATTAAAATTTCATCAACCATGCAACTATACCTTGTGGAAGGACCAATCTCACTCAAACTACCTCAAGGAAGACCTTATTCAAGGTGAAGGTAACTAATTTTTTTTATTTTATTAATTAGGTGTATTTTATGTAAAACATGATCTTGAAAAATCATGAAATTGAATACACTTGGCTTACATATCAATCATGCTTGAACATTACCAAATTTGAAGTTCAAGACAAGCAACTAGTATCTTGTCAAAAGATTCCTTATCAAGGAAAATTAGCTAGTGATTAAATTATTAAAAATTTCCTATTTTACCCTAAAATTATTCCTCTAAAACCATTTTTATGCATCGATCTCTGAATTAAAAAAAACAAAGATAAACTTGGACCATGTCTAGATGACTAGGACATAGTGACCCCCATACACTCATAATGATTGTTCATAAATAAGGGGGAATGAATATAAAATACAATGCCACTAAATTGAAGTTAATTATGGTTCCTATCATTTCCCAAGATATTTGGACTTGACTCTCTCTCCTACTTATACTAATCAAAATTTGATGGCCTTCTTTGAGCTACTAAAGAGGTCAATATGGAAGATAAGTTAGTTTTCTACATTTTATCGCATGAAACCTATTACAAATCATTTTTTTGACCTTGTAATTAAAAAATAAGGTCCTTAATATTCCTCAAGATTAATTTCACCTTGAATAACTATATGGATATCCCCAATACAAGCCTTTTTGGCACCAAAACTACCAAAATAACTTGAGTAACCTAATGAAACTATTGTAAAATATATCCATTGGATTGTTTCATGCCTCAAAAAGTACACCATGTCCTAAAAATTAAAACTTCAAGTGATATGGATGAAAATTTGACATGTGAGATCAATTTTTTTTAACAATTATGACTCCTTATATTGGAATACCTATATAGAGAACTTGATGGGATAAATCAGTTCTAGTGCAAAATCTCTATTCACCCATTTTAGAATTTGATCTCTATTGTGTTTATTGTAAAATAGCTAAGGTTTTGTGTTTTGTAGGCCTTCATGGGATAAATCAGTTCTAGTGCATAATAAAAAAACCTCATAGATAGTTATAGGTACTCATGTAGGAAATTTAGTCTCACAATCAAAATGGACACAACCATAACTAATAGACAAGGTCACATTATGACCTTTTCTAACTACTATGGACTTGTCCCAACATAGTTTTAATTCTTGATTTCAAACATGACATAATACATAGGTATTTTTTGATATTTTTCAATCATAGTCAGCTTACATGATCAACATAAAATTAGTTTGAGTGAAGTTTGCATATCTATTGGTTGTTTTAATATTTTTTAGATAATTTTCAATTTTTGTATTTTACTTCCAAATTTATATATTACATGTATATTAATTTGAATAGTTTAGATCTTGGTTTGATTCATTCAATTCAAAAAATATTAAACATTATGGTGAACCTTCTATTATTATAACATTACTTTCTATTTACTTGATTTTGTCTTAGGATTTCATTTAAATTTATGACACTAAAAAAAAAATCTTCAACCTTGGATATAAATCTGACACACAATGATAAATATTATTTGACCTTAGATTTAATTCGACATCAAATAAATTATCTTATCACCTCAGATAACACCTAACTTAAAATCTCTTTATTTAGATCTTGGGTTTAATTTTTTAAATATCTATACATATAAATCTTTTGATTTTATTTTTTTAATTATTTTCTATTTTATTGTGATTATTTTTAGAAACTATGTTCCAATAGTTTTAAACCTACCTACTGACTATCATTATGGGCTTCATGGTGATCTATTTAATATAAATCATGGTGTGAGGGATTTACCCATATAATTGTAGACACCTACATCACTAAACATGAAGTTTAGTTTCCACATGCCTCAAGGTATATTGGAAGCACCTAGGGTCCCTTGTTTATATCATAGGAGGCCTATTTTAGTTGTTTTATTTGTGGTGCACTCAAGAGAGCATACCACCCTAGGAATTTAATCTCATCATACCCTAAAAAATGGGATTAGTGGGCTACAAAAACAAATTTTCCTATGTAGTTATTACTCTAAAACATTGAGATAAAAATAATTATTGAAAGAGTAAGTATATTTGAGGTCCCACGTAATCATTCAAACCCTTTCCTAGATCACCCTTATACCTTGCTTTTTTATTGTATTGTATTTAGAGTCATTAACATTGCTTGATTCATATTGTATAATATTTATAATGGTATCAATTGGAATTTTTTCCCCATATGTTGCACATGATTATGAAATATATTGTTACATCTTGTACTCCATTTCAACACTTTATGCATTATGTTATAACATGGATAACACATAAATGAAATCAAGAGAATAAATTGCATAATATAGACTCTCAAATAATTTTCAATTCTTATTGTTGAAATATTACATCCTCTAATAGTTATCCTAAAAGATAATCATTATTACAAGATAATTTTGTCACCATTTGGGGGCAAGAGTGTGTGAATATTTATTGTATACAAAGAAGAGTCTATCCCTTTTCGATAAATATAACTTATGCCACATCTTATTGCTAATACCTATCATTATATTATCCAATATGAGTTATTCTTATCAAAATTAGAAACCAAACAACATGTGCTCAAATACTTTTATTTACCCCTTCTTTCTCTGAACCTACTTTTATCTATAAATATATTCCCATTATTCATCCATAACTCATTAAATTCCAAAGTTCACACTATTTAAACTAGAATAAGCTAACCACCTTTACTTCCCTAACCCAATCCTAATACTCACAATATTCATCATCCACCTTTTTGAAGACGATTTTTATCAACCCAAGGGGTATGATCTCATAAACCAACTACATAATACTTATATTAAAATATCTATTCTAGTTCTATTGAATGAATCAATATCTTACAAATACATCTTATATTCCATGTTATATGATAAAACTCTTCCTATGGACACACAAATAACTTAATTTGATTATATTTTTTTATTAGATATGGTTAATAAATATGTTAAGGGTCTTGCGACTAGTACAAAAGAGATTGAAAGATAGATAAAATAAAACAACAGAACAAAAACCAATAGAGAACATAGGACTCAAAGACCAACCACTACCACAATCTACTAATAAATAGATGCTAAAAAACCTGCTAAAAAACCATAAAAACCTAAACACTAAGAAATTACTGGTCTGAGTCTTTAGGCTCTAAGTAAAGAACCAATTTCATAGTCCCAATATTATCTTTTTTATTTTCCATGCCTCTAGTGCAATTTTTGATACCTTGCATCAGTTTAATGACTTCCCTCTTCTTTTTGAGCCATGTGGATCTGGTTTCTACATTTCCATATTCTAAATTCCTCTTATCTTTTTCATCATCTCCACTATGACTGTTCCTTGTGCCATGTGTGGATGAGCTTAAATTAACTTATTCCACCTTATGATTGTCACCCTTTCTCATTAAAAAGTCACCTAGTAACAACAAATCCTTAAACTTATCAAAATCATCAGAAATTTCTAAACTCAAAAGCATCTAGATAACCACCTTCATCTACAAATTTTGTATAGTTTTTTTATATTTCATCATTCAGGTTAAAATTTAAAGAAAATTAACCCATGTTGGCAATGGGTTTAACATAAATTGGAACACCCTTATGAGTACCTCTAGGTTGAAAGTCCCCCAGAACATTTTCAACATGAAACCCTTCATTCTTCCCCCCTTCAGGTTCCTCTTCATGTTTTGAGAAATCCTCACTAGCCCTATCAAAATCTTCTTATTCACTATGTATATGTATGACCTTAGAAACTATATTGCTCTAGAGATCCCCCCATTTGACCATTAATAGAATTAATCCATGATGAATTATGTTTGTTGAAGGGTTGCTCTTGAAATTAGTGATAGAAGCTTCAAGGGATTTTAGCAATAAGGGAATACTTATGGGATGACCTATAAAATGATTGAGGAGGAGGAAATGATGAGAAAAAATCATAGTGTGCTTTCCCTCAAATGTAATATATTTCATGACTTGAAGACAAACATCCAACTATTTTCTTAGCAGATCAACCCTAAAAAACCATTTATGATTTGAAGGCTTAGGTTTTTTCTTCTTTGATATAAAAAAAATAATGAATAATTAATCTTTTCTTTCCTTATCTTTAAAATATTTAACATCATTGCAATCCATACTTGTAATTTCACTGACAATTTATTTAGTTATCATGATTTTTAAACCATGCATACAGACCTTAATTTCCTTTTAACCTTTTACAAAGTCATGAGAAATCACTACATCATGGTTGATTAACCTTTCCATGAAGCATACAAGCCCTCCCTTCACCATTTTTCTCCATATGTAAGGATATTCTTTCACCTCAGCATAGAAAATGAGTTCAACTTTGTCACGATCTCCTCTCATATTGATCTTTTTGTTTTTTATGCACTTTTTATGAATGGGGCCACTAGAATAATTTTAAAAAGGCCTTAATTATCTTTTCATTAATCATAATAGAAATTAAAACTAATTTTGTCTAATCATGTAAGGCCTTGAGGTATGAATGTATCATGATTTCTATACACGTTCAAAATCTACTACATCCACATTGATTAAATTTATCTATGATAATGATCATAAAGTCACACATTGGAGTGGGATTTATCAAAAATAATGATAGGCATGATGTTGATGGGAAAATCCACGTCACCTTGTTAGTAGCTGAGAAAGCCACGTGTGACCCCTAAGTTCACCATTTTATCAACACTTTTATTTATTTCCCTATAGACACACCTTTGAAATAAGTTAGCAAAGTTTTAGCATCCTCCATTATTTTGGTAATATTACAGGAAGATTGGGAGGAGCCCTTCAAATAGTTATTAATTTTCAATGAATCTCTTTCCACCTATAAGTTTTCCAATCCCATCTTGGCTGTAAGTTTAATCCCCCACCAAGTAGCCATGAATTCTTCAAATTGATTGGTTTGGATCCTTATGGGTCCTACATATGCTACTAAGAGATTCCCATTAGAATCCTAGATGACTCCTCCACCCCCTACATGACCAAGATTACTTTTTACCATTCCATCAAAATTTAGCTTGTGCCATAGAGCTAGAGGGTAAATCCACTTTATCTTCATTATATCAACACACTATTTTTGAGATTGGGTAGGAATCACAAGATTCAATGAAAGTAAGATTTGAGAGAAATGAGAGGAAAGGGGATCACCAAAAAAATAGGTATAAGTTAACGAATTCTTCTTGATAAAAGGCATTATTTTTTCTAAAGTGGTGATGGGATTGGGGTTTAGGTTGTCAAATATGGCCAAATTTTTGGAAATCCAAATTTCCCATAAAATATGAGGAAGAGGAATATTCCACAAAATTTTTAGGGGGGATAGTCCCAAGGTGCCTCCCATTGGTAGATCAAATCCCTTATGGATCCTAGAGAAACCCAAGAGTAATTATAAAGAACTTAGAAAAGATTGAAAAATGGAAATGGCAAAAGGATAGAAAAGGAAGATATGTTTATAGGATTTAACCTCCTTTTTACAAAGAACACACATGTTAAAAATTGAAATCCCCCTTTTCATTAAATTATCCATCGTTAATATTTTATTTTGGGTAGCTAGCTAAAAGAAAACTTTAATTTTGGGGATTAAATTTTTAATCCATAAGTAATTTTATTTTTCTTCCAAATCTTCTTTGTCCCATAAATATAGATAACAAGATCTAATAGAGAATAGACTACTAGGATTGGCCATCCATATAAGGTCATCATATTTGGGAAATCTACTAATATGAGTATTATGAAACTGGTTATTTAAATATTATAAGAAAATAGTTTCTTGTTGGTTCAAATATTCTTTATTAATTAACTTCCACCTTTTACTGCCTTCAACCTCTTACCAATAATCACTCACTTTATGACCTATAACCTCCTTGAAATAATCACTCAGTCCCACTACATCTTAAGAGGATCCTAGTGGGAACTGATTGAGCCATAGATCATCCCAAAATTTGACTTTGTTCCCTCTACCAATTTTCTATTTTATCCCTCTCAAAATAATATCCTTTCCTTTTCTCAAAGCTTTCCAAAAAGATGAACCATTAATAGGACCTTCTTCATCAAGAAAGTAGAAACCCTCCCAAGGGTTCAAAAACTTAGCTTTACTAATCCTTGTCCATTGATTATCTTCCTTAATCACCCTCTATCCTTGCTTAGCTAAAAAATCTTGATTCATATACCTCACCCTCCTAATACCTAATCCCCCTTTCCCTAAAGGTAATCAAGCTTTATTACAAGATAAAAGTGGAATTCTAAATCTATCTTCCATCCTCCTCTAGAGGAATTTCTTATACAATTGCTCAAGTTAGTCTACCACTTTTCTTGGAATAAAAAATAAGGACATAAAATAAATTGGAATTATCTATAAAAAAATCTTGAGTAATTAAAATTTTCTATCTTGGGAGAAAAAATTCCCTTTCCATCCAGACAATTTCTTTTGAATCTTCAATAAGAGGGTTCTAAAAATCTGATTTCATATTGCCTTCAAAAAGAGGGATGCCTAGATAGGAGGAAGAAAGATTATTTATTACACAAATAATGATCCTATAAATCTTCCCTTACAAATTTGGTAGATTATTGATGAAGAATAAAGAGCTTTTAAGTAAATTGATGCTTTGACCCGACACTACCTCATAGATTTCAAGAATTTTCCTAAAACATTTTTATTTAGATAATGAGGCTTCTCCCATCATCAGAGTGTCATCCACAAATTTTTAGTGGGTTATAGGTCTAGTGTTGGGAGCCACTTTAATTCCTTTATGAAACTAGAAGAAATGGAAGTATCAATGATTCTACTTAAAGTTTCAGCCATAAAAATAAATAGATAAGGTGATAGGGGATCACCTTGTCTGAGACCTCTACTCATAGTAAATAATATTTTAGAGACCCCATTGATAATGAATGAAAACATGGGGGTGGATATACAAGAAGTGATTATATTTATAACAATCTGACTAAACCTAAAATTTTGAAGAGCTTTATCCAAGAAATGCCATGAAACCCTATCATAAGCTTTGCTCATATCCAATTTGAGGAACATACCCTATCTAGAAGAGTTGGCAACTGAGTTTATAGTTTCATGATAAATGATAATACCATCCAAAATCTTTATTCCATAAACAAAAGCCTCTTGTTATTTCATAATCAACTTGTCAAAAAACATTTGGATTCTTAAATCTAGACCTATAGTGGAAATCTTATAGAAAGTGAAATAAAGGCTGATGGGTCTAAAATCATTCAACTAATTCACTTCGTGATTCTTAGGGATTAAAAATAAAAAAATTATTGTTAAATTCATGAAATAATATTTTAGATATGAATAATTCAATGACAACTAGGCAAACTTCATTTTGAATAATGTCCCAAAAGACCCAAAAGAAAAAAGGGGGGAAACCATCCAGACTTGGGGCCTCCTTCCAAATAGAAAACTATGGATATAATATATTTATTAGAATGTGGAGATATAATGGATGAGTTATATTCTTGGGATAAAACCCCCTAAATAAGATTTAACCCCTGTTCTTCAATATGTAAATCCTAGGAGGGAGTAAGACCCAAAATATTCTTGTAGAATTTAATAATTTACTTATATTATGAACACCATAAAGGATATTAAAAATTCTATTAATTTTGATAAACAATATGTACCACATGTGCATAACGTTTAGTAAAATCTTCCATTTTTCATTAAAATTCAAATACATGAAAATCTAGTTAGGTATGCATTAAGTGACAATGGTTTCGAGATAAATATTTGAAGCTATGAATTCATATTACAATTAGGTTTCAATAACAATAATATTCATATATCAAAGCAAACTATACACGGATTTGATAACATTGCAAATCAAATATTGAGAACTATCATACTAGATTTACTACTAGGTCAAAAATTTGTATCTATTATTTTATAGGTCATACCTAATCATTTATAGTATAATATCTATTGGTATATCATTATATCCATGAAATGAAACCATTCCTTACACATTTCATAGATACATAAAATTTCTACATGCTACATGTTGACTAATTTTTGTCTACATACCAAAATGTGCCTAGTTTAAGGGTTCAAAAGCTGAGCAAGATCCTAATTAAAGAGTGACCCAATGTCACAAGGAGCAAATAGACCTTAAGTGGAGATCATATATCTTTTATAAATATTTTGAAACACTTCAAAGGAAAGGTCTAAAATTATAGATGAAGGGTCCAAGAAAGTTTCATGGTGTCCAAGGCATTTAAGAGCATGAACCAAGTTGCACAAGCCTTAGAAGATCATCAAAACTTGGAAATATTAATCAAATATGGACTGTACAAGTTTATAAAAACCATACCTTCTCTAGGATGTCATCTAAAGAGAAAAAGACCAATTCAATTGTGCATTTAATAAATGCACCTAAGGAAATTTCACAAGCCAAATAGTTGTAGCACCATGAAGTCCCTTGTGCCAAGAACATGCTCTATAAGTTTCATGCCCATGCGAGATTTCTATATGAAGATCTAAGTGTTTAAAGATAGGCTTGCATAATGAGACGTTCATACAAAAGTCAAGTTTAAACTCAGCATTGGGGTTCAAGGATTGATGGTAACATATACGTTAATGACATTCATGCAAACATCAAATACAGACACACAAATGTCAAATTTTGAGCTTCATAATGTAACCTTTTGGGTTCAAAAGGTCCTTACAGGGTTTAAATTTGATCAAGATCTAATGATCCACATGATCTCACATAATAACACATGATATACAATGGTTTGTGTTTAGGTCAAACAAGTCAAAATGTCCTTGGGTTAAAAGGCCTTAAAGAACTATAAGTTGGACAAGATCTAATAGTGTGGGTTCATCAAATAGAGATTTGATGGTGTGAATTCACTGATAAGAAGGTGGGTCCAATCTATATCAATGATTAAATTTTTTTCATACTAATGATCTAACAATTTATAGTAACTGATATGAAAGTGGGCCTAATGAGATCTATGGTATGTGTTAGCTCATACATTTTGATCTAATGGTGCACGAGCAAGTCAACATATCAAAAGAATCTTCATGGTAGGAAATCAATGGATCAAGTTCATTCATACATTTTGATATGATGGTTGAAGAGAAGTAAATAAGTTAGCGAGGATCTATGAGGCCAATGGGAATAAAGACAAATTGGAACATTTTGATTAGTCTAAGCAATATTCAATTGATAAGGTCAAACCAAAGGAGAAATTTTTGACCAAAGTGAACAAGGTATTATAGGATCATCATTTCACCATTAGAGCTTGATCAAACACCAAGGAGTGGACATAGCCATGTAGTTAGGTATAAAAAATAGAAAAAGATGCCATTAAAGCTAAATATGGACTTCTAGTTTGACATCTTATAGCCTAAAGGGTTTATTCTATGACTATATAACCATATTTTAGATGGAGGATCTTTGTATACAATGTATTTTTAGTTATTAGATGTTTTAGATGTAAAATAAGTCTCTTTTGGACCAAATATAGAGATCGAATATGGACTAATGATTATAAAGCAAGGTCAAGGAGTTTGCAAGTTTTCATGGATATTGTGACTATGTGAAAACCAATACTTGGATTGATTTTTACCTATAATGGACCTATGTTCAATATTGGAGAAAATACAGATGTAAACATGATCATGGATAGGTGTTTCACCTATCACATGGTCACATTTTCAAAAAACAAGTACTGATGGCCACCCAAAGTAGATGTGTCATAATTCTATCAATTCCAAGACATGGTCCTCATCAGTAGATCATATGAACAATGACATGGAGTTCTAAGGACACTGGGTATATGGATAAGGACAATGAGTAGTCAATTATTTTACAAATTTTTTTCCTTATTGATAAGGTCATGAGTCAACATCCTTGAACTTGTGCTAATACATCATAGTTCCCTCTCTCTCTTCCTTTTTCTATATATGTTCCAAATTCTACCACATGTAGGATGCTTTGAAAGTTTAAGACAAAACATCTTTGACATTTTTAGAAAAATAGACTCTCATGCTTTGGCTTGCTTAGGCTATGCCAAAATTTGCGTTGTAATACCTTTTGATGAAATAAAGACTAGATTCCATAATTTTGCAAGCTAGATTGAAGTGTGTTCTATGAATTCACACATTGTAGTTAAGTGAATGTATGTTCCTTGTCTATGTCTAATTTTTCTCACCTTCATGAAGTACTTGGTAGTTATCATAGGTTATTATGAGTGAAATTTATAGCTTGTTATTTAGCCTAAAAGTGGATATCTTCCCTCTCATGCTAGTTTGATAATGGATTCATGCTTTATTGTGAAATAATCATATGGGATTGATCTTATTTGGTCTTGAATGTGTCTCATAGTATGTATTGTGCAAAGTATAAGTGTTCTAATTACTAGTGCATCACCCCATTTTTACATGCTATAATATATTGTTATATCTCTTTATCTCTTTTCCAAGAGGTGACAGATCTAGAAGAAAGCTGACGTTCTTCATAGGTCTGATCTATTATTAGGATACCTAGATCCTAAGATCAATCCTATATTGGACTATATTTGAGTAAGAGGACCTGAACAATACCCTTCTTATCTAGGGTGAAAATATAGATCCCCAATAATTTTGGAATGCCTAGTGGGACCAAGTTTCTTTGGCATAATTGAAGTTTTGAATATTAATAAGAAAAAATTATAGTAGGAGGAGATATCTACTATCATTAAAAGTTTAAGATCCTTCAATTTGCAAGGTTCATAACATCGTCCAAATAGTGATTTCATGCCAAAGGTTACAACAAGGTCATCAAGTAAAGGTATTCATTTTAAATACATTAAATTACCTTCTAGTTATAAAAAATCAAGATTCAATAGGACAACTCCTTATCCTCAAAAGAAGCAATCATCTGCTAGTTATCCCATCATTTTAGTCCAATCTATTATCCCCATAAGCCAAATCTTGTTTGCCCAAATGGTTATTAGGAATCAAGTTTTTGTTCCATTCAATATGGGTAGTCACTTGAATTTGGCCCACTATGATGACATCCCTATGTCTACCTTAAATAATATCACTTTATTCTTAGGATAATGTGATAAAACTATTGCTATTGAGCATATCCAAGATGTTGCTAACCTTTGTTATGTTCATAATGTTACTCAAGATAATGTGGCTATTAGATTGCTTACTGTTTCCTTTAAGGGAAAAGCATTGTAATGGTATATAAATATTCCTTTAACCTCCATTACTACTTGGGGTGAGTTAGGTGTAGCCTTATTAAGGCAATTTGAAGACAAATCTAATCATATATCTTTGGTTGAATAATTTACTACCATAAAAAGGTAACCCCATGAGTTTATGTCTAATTTTAACCTTAAATTATAAAAGACATAGACTAAAATCCTTAATTTGGTTAAACCATCTCTATAATATGCATTTTTGTACTATCTAAAGGCCCTTAATTTTGATATAAGTGTCATTATACAATCCATGGGTGGTAATACCTTGCCAAATGACTATGAACTTGTAATAAGAGCAAAAAATAACTTGATCCAAGATGGTAAACTTGTTCTAAGGCCTCTAATTTCCATATTCCTATAATTTCAACCTATTCCTCCTCCTCAAGTTCCTTAGATTTCATCTATATCTCCTATTCTATCTCCAAAATCCCATGTTGTAGCCCCTTCTAATCAGGCTAATGAGATTGTAAATTTCTATAGCATGTTACAAGCTTTTTGAAATGAGATTGTTCAAATCAAGAGATAATAGTACCAAGGTATAACTTATCAATATAAAAACTAGAACACTTATCAGTCCTTTAATAACTAAAGACCTCCATATCAATGTTTCAAGGACAATAGGCAACCTTACCATAATAAAAGAGCCATAACCTAAACTAAGCCATATACAACCCTTGATCCTAAGGTAACTTCTAGTTAATAGTATATTGTTCCTCAAAATAACTTGATGAAAGATTTAGGTTGGTATCCATTTAATCCAAATGACATCCAAAATTAAGCCTTGGTATCATAAGATATTACTATGTCATAAATGACACATGAAGAGTTCTCTCATCAAGGTGGTCAGTATCAATAAATGAATATGGAATTCCAAGGAGAATCTCAATAATTTATAGGGTAGAATGATGCTATTGATGTTAATTAGAAATTGGACGATCATATTACATTCAATCAAGTTGGTGAAACTAGTAACAAAAATGGTCAAGTTGTATCTCTAACTAGAGATAAAAGAAGAGTAGTTGAGGAAACTCAATATGTGAGAAATGCTTATAATGTAACTAAAATTATTCCCAAAAGTTTCAAAGATCAATTTTATACTATTATAGCACATAAGATTCAGAATGCAGAGGTAGTGAAGGTTCCCCAAATGCCTTTAATTAGAGAATAACTAGTGGTTCAAAAGTTGTAGCTGAAGGCTAGTAGAGCCTCATTCAAAATAATAAATAAAATAAATAAATAAAATGTTATCATTATCATGTGGGATTCCCTTTCCATTCTAGGGTAAAATGATATGCTCATTTGAGAGCTTTCATCTCTTAAGGTATCTAAGGAACCAATTGAGAAATAAGCAATTGTCTTGGCTAATTTAGACCAACAAATCAAGCAAATTGATCAATAGATACATAAAATGATAAAGGTGGAAAAAAATAATGTAAAATAAAAAAAAACCCTCTATTTTATATATTTTTGATAGTTGGTAACTTTTTATTCCATAATTTTATGGTAGATAATGGAGCTAGTATCATTATCATGCCCAAGTAAATTGTAGACAAGCTTGGTATTGTCTATGAACCAAATAATAAAGGAGTATTGAAATTATATGGGTCAAGAAAAAAGATAGTAATCATAATAAAAGATATAAATTTGAAATTACATGCTTTTCCCAATGTTACCATTCATCAAGATGTAGTTATAGTGGACTTGCCTCCCTATTTTTCCATGTGTTTATCAAGGGACTTTCCTTCAAAGATTGGAGGATATTTATCAAGTAATCTGACATATTTGATGTTCAAAACTAGGTATGCTACCAAGGTAATAATACATTTTGAAATTATTTAAATATTTTATTTATATCCATATATTCCAAGTATGGTGAACACTAATTATGTTATCTCAAAAAAGGTGCTAGAAAATACTGAGGTGGAAACTGAGTCACCTCTAGATGGAGTTGCATATTTTTTCCTTGATGAATGGGCCTCTAATTTTTATGATCATGACCCATACAAGATAACTAAATAATATGTATTTGGTGTCTATTGACTTCATGAAAATGATACACCAATTCTAATATTGATGAAAGATGATTAGCCTAGTGATGGCTTGTGGCAACTATACTTTGATGGATCTAGGAACAAACATGGTACCAGAGCTATAATGATGTTAATTTATATATCCAATAAAAGTTATTTATATTTTCTCAAGTTTCAATTTGGTTATTCCAATAATTTTATTGAATATGAGGCACTAGTGCATGGTTTTCAATGGGCAATAAAGATGAAGGTCAATACCTTATAAGTCTTTGGTGATAGTGAGCTAGTAGTTCATAAATTAAGATGATTTAATGTATGAAAGAATACATTGATAAATTATTATAATAATAAATTATGGTACTTAATTTAATAATTTCAAGCTTTCAATATTCAAGCCATATCAAGAAATAAGAGACAAGACATCAGTCCATGTTGACTATGGAGGCTCATCAAACAATGGTGAAGAGATCGTTTGACAAAAGATATTTTTCAAGAAGGACATTTGGTCCTTAAGTGGGATGAGGACAAAGTTAACCTAAGAAAGCACACAAAATTTGATTCTCTCTAGAGTGGTCCATACACAGTCTCCACCTACAAATCCCACAATGCTTTCTAGCTTGCAAAGATGGATGGTCAAGAGCTTCCTATCCTAATCAATGGGATACATATTAAACACCATTATTGAGAAAGATAAGTTCCCTATACATAGTTAGCTGGTCTTGATTTTCTCTAAGTGTTTTTATAACACATTAATTTATTTTTCTTTTATCCCAAATAAGTGCTTTGTTGCATAGTTATTCAATATGTTAGTTGTCTTTGCTTTATTAGGTTAGTTTCCCTTTCAAGTTTGTTTTCCCCCCTATTTTTTAAAATTATTAATTTTTTCCAAGTCAAAAGGATATTTTTTAGTCATGTAAATGGTCCATGTATCATGTAAATGATCTAAGAATCATAAATATGGTCTAAGTTCTCAAGCATAGTAGGTATGTTGCCCATCCAAGTCACCAAAGATGTTGACCAAATTTGGTCTACATACCAAAATGTGCCTAGTCCAAGGGTCTAAAAGTTGAGCAAGATACTGATTGAAGAGTGACCCAATGTCACAAGGAGTAGAGAGACCTCAAGTGGAGATCATATAGCTTTTAAAAATATTTTGAAATACTTCAAGGGACATGTCTATAATTGTAGATGAAGGGTCCATGTAGGTTTCATGGTGTCTAAGGAATTCGTGAGCATGAACTAGGTTTCAAAAGCCTTTTAAGATCACCAAAGCCTTGAAAGATTAATAAAAATGGACTTTGCAAGTTTAAAAAAACTAGACCATCGCTAAGATGTCATCCAAAAAGAAATAGACTAGTTTATTTGTGCATTTAATAAATGAACTTAAGGAACTATCGTGAGCCAAATAGTTGCAGTGCTATAAATTTCATTGTGCCAAGAACATGATTTGTAATTTTTATGCCTATGCAAGATTTCTATCTCAAGATCTAAGTGTTTAAATATAATAATATAGAATGAGACATTTGCATAAACATCAAGTTTAAGTTCAACATTAGGGTTCAAGGATTAATGGTTGCATAAATGTCAATAATGTTCATGCAAACATCAAATACAGGTGCATATACATCAAATTTTGAGCTTTCTAAAGTAACCATTTGGGTTTAAAATGTCCTTAAAGGGTTTAAAGTTTATCAAGATCTAATGGTCAATGTGAGCTTACATATTGACACATGAGATATAATGGTTTGTTCTTGGGTTAAACAAGTCAAAAGGTCCCTAGGTTAAAAGGCCTTAAATAACTAAAAGTTAGACAAGATCTAATGGTGCAGGTTCATAGAGTAACGATCTAATGGTGCATATTTACTAATAAGAAGGTGGGTCCAATCTAAATTAGTGATCAACATTTATTCATACCAATGATTTAATGGTACATAGTAATTGATAATAAAGTGGGCCCAATGAGATCTATGGTATGTTTTAGCTCATATATTTTGATCTAATGGTGTGCGAGCAAGTCAACATGTCAAAGGATCTTCATGGTAAGAAAGATCCTCACTGCCTTCTTAACTTTTCTCACACCATCAAATCAAAATGTATGAATAAACTGCATTTATTCATACATTTTGATTTGATGGTGTGAGAAAAGTTAAGAAGTCAGTGAGGATCTATGAGGCCAATAGGAAAAAAGATAGATTGGATCATTTTGATTGGTCTGAGCAATATTCTATAGACAAGTCAAACCAAAGGAGCAGTTTTTGACCAAAGTGAACAAGGTCTTGCAAAATCATCATTTTTCCATTAGAACTTATCAAATACCAAGGAGCAGACATAGCCATATAGTTAAGTATAAATAATAGAAATGGACACCACTAAATCTAAATATGGACTTTTGATTTGACATCTTACAGCCTAAAGAGTTCATTTTGTGATTGTGTTTGCTATCTTTTAGATGGAAGATCTTCATCTACAATGTCTTCTCAATTCTCAGAGGTTTTAGATGTAGAATAGGTCTCTTTTGGACCAAATATAGAGATCAAAGATGGATTAGTGATTGTGAATCAAGGTCAACTAGTTTTTAGGTTTTCATGGATATTGTGACTATGTGGAAACTAATATTTAGATTGGTTTTCACTTAAATGGACCTGTGTTCAATATTGGAGAAAATACATATGTAAGCATGATCATGGAGAGGTGTCTCACCTATCACATGGTCATATTTTCAATAAATATGTATTGATTTCCACCCGAAATAGATGTGGTATAATTATATTAATTTCAAAACATGGTCCTCACTAGTAGATCAGATAGATAATGACATGGATTTCTAAGGACACTAGGTGGATGGATAAGGATAGTGAACATTCAATTATTTTATAAAATTTGATCCTTATTGATAAGGTCATGAGTCAACATCCTCAAACTTATGCTAATACATCATAGTTCCATTTCTCTCTTCCTTTTTCTATATATGTTCCATCTTATACCACATGTAGGACACTCTAAAAGTTTAAGATAATAAATGTTTGACATTTTTATAAAAATAGACTCTTATGCTTTGGCTTTCTTAAGTTATGCCAAAATTTGCATTATAACACATTTTGAGGCAATAAAGACTAGATTCCATCATTTTGTAAGCTAGATGGAAGTGTGTTCTATGGATTCATGTATTGTAGTTAAGTGAATATATGTTCCTTTTCTACGTCTAAGTTTTCTCACCTTCATGAAGTGCTTGGTAATTCTCACATGTCATTATAAGTTCAATTTATATTTTTTTGTTTATCTTGAAAGTGGATATCTACCCTCTCATGCTAGTTTGATAACTGATTCATGTTTTATTATGAAATACTCATGTGGGACTAATCTTCCTTGGACTTGAATGTGTCTCATAGTGTGTTTTGTGCAAAGTATAAGTTTTCCAATTACTAGTGCATCACCCCATTTTTATATGCTTTCATATATTTTTGTATCTCTCTATCTCTTTTTCAAGCAAGTGTTAGATTACATCTACTTAGGTGATATATCCAGAAGGAAGTTGACCTTCTCTAGAGGTCTAATCCATTATTAAGATACCCACAACCTATGATCAGTCCCATGTTAAACTAGATTTGAGTAAGAGGACTTGAAAAATCCCCTTCTCAGCTAGGGTACAAATCTAGATCCCTAACAATACACATGAATAGACAATTCCAATTGATGATTCACCTTTTTGATATTTCAAAATAACATAATCATAAATTGATAAGATCTCCATAAAAAAATCTAAGAAACCAATTCCAATGGAAAAAATGCATACCTATGAAGTGGTTGAATCAATTAATATAAATTATATATCCCAATATTCTCAAATCCCTAAACAAAAAAAGAACATATGAAGGAAGCTATTACCAAATTATAAATTTATAAGAATATAAAGGAACCTATCAAAAAAGAGATGAAACAAACATAAATTTCTGTAGTAATAAAAAAATCTATTCAATAACTACCATTGTTATTCAATTCATATTTTTTTGTATAACTAAATATTACTATAGTAGTGATGATGAAGATACCAAGATCTAACTGATGATCAACTATGCAAGCTAAATTTCAATCCCATTGATGCAAGTAACTAACTATCTCATTCTTTATTTACATATATTTGAGTGGATGAATATAGAGATGTATATTATATAAAACTTAAGGGGTAAACACCCATTTCAATTAAATGGATCTACATATCTCAAGGAAATGGTATAAAAAGGTAAGTAAAGAATCACATAAAGAAATATTTAGAAGCACAATTACCTAAGCAAGACAAAAGTATTTTCAAAAAAGGATCCCTTAATAATAGTAATTAAAATAAAATGCCAATATCTAAGGTTTCTCATACAAATATGGTCACAAAAGAGGTAACAAAGCAATGTTATTCCTATCTAGAGCCTCTTGTTATTAAGTACTCATGGATAATAAGAAATGTATTAATTTTGTAGTTGGGCATTTTCAATAAACTAATATATTCAATATATCTCTTCTCAGACATCTTTGATATGATACACAACATCTCAAAAAAGCTACATAACTAAAGAATTGTATATGATTTATCATATTACTAATCATTCTTGGTTATAAATCCTATTTAAAATTAATTCATATTGATCATACTTTAGAGCAATACAATGCAATCCTTGGAAGACCATGGAAAAAATAAATGGGGGCTATATTTAGTACCAATTATGATTCTCTAACATTTTATCAAGATAGTGAAATGATCATAATTTCAAAGGAGAACATAATATAAAAATAAAATTACACAATAAGGCATACTCCAATACAAACATATAATATAATTATGACTAATATGCATCATACAAAACATATGATACAATATAATGGAATAACTAGATCTAGAAAAAAACATCCTATTTTGATTGGTGGTTTATCAAAAAATGTAGCATGTATATATACCATTTATGTAGGTATTCCATGGGAAATTTCCTCTAATCAAGTTATTAGTTAAGCCAATTTCATCATTAATGTAGATATACCCTTTATGGACCTAACTTATTTATTTTTACTTCATGGCTACCTCTTCTATCCATTATCCAAACATTTTTCTAACCCTTGGTTTTATGTTCATTTTGTGCACTTTCCCCCTTGATTCTTAAATTGTTTTGAACAATCTAAAATAATTATCTCTATGGCATTTCACTTCTTTACTATTTCATCCCCATCATACTTTATCTTTAATTGTACATACATGATCACGTTTCTATCTTTCCCATGAGGAGCATATACATCCTTATCAAATTTTTATATTTGTAGATACATTTTTATGATTCAATTACACATACATTAGTGGAATATTGCTTTCCTTCCTCTTTTCACATTATGCCTCAACACCTTGTTATAGATTGTTTGAATCCCTCCCATATCTTCTAATTTTTGAAGCCTTATTTATTAATAAATTTTCATCTCCAAAATTTTATAAATTATTAAAAATTAAAATATGTAAATATTAAAAAAAAATCACATATTAAAACACATGTAAAAAAAATTAAAATATTTTTATAAATTAAAAATCAGGACCTCTAAGCATTTTCAAATGTTTCTAGCTTAATTCTTTACATATGTTATTTATTCTATGTTAGGTAGAAATCATATTTCAGTTTTCAATACACATTTACTTTCATGAGGTATTTGAGTGTGATACATGACATAATTTCACATGGTTCTTTGATGTTGGGCTTCCATTATTACCCAACAACCTTCATAAGTTTGGGGCATCTCCTTATTTTCTGTGAACACTTCAATATGTTGTATTTATCCATAACCTTTCAACCATGTTGGGTTAAATATCATACAAATGTTTTGAAAATCACTCATACTATACATGTGTTACATAAATATGTTTTAGATTAAGGTAAAAGCAGGTTTTGAAGGGACCCTGAAACCCTTTAACAGAAATAAAAAAAGATAAAGCATTTACATCCACCAGGAAAAACATTCCTAAATCCTACTGAAGAACAACATCAAAATCAGGTTTTACATGGACCTGAAACCACAAACATAAACCAATAAAAGTACCCAAGTTTTACAGAGACTTGGAAACTCAAAATAAGTTTAAGACTAAGAACCAAGAAACATGATCAAAAACAAGAACCAGTTACAACGTCCAACAATAAAGACCTGAACAGGAACAAAATCAACAAAGAAGACCCTAGTCTTCTATTGCAATTCCATGATCATCTTAACAGCCTCCTTCCCAATCGTTGCAGTATCCTAGATGGAGTTAGTAGCTAAAGTAGCAGCATCTTGCAAGGCTTTCTTCCTCAAACTCTACCTAGTCCTCTTACTTGGACCCTCTAAGGATATTATTTCTTCATTTGCTCTTTTTCCAAGGCTAGCTGCAGCAACACAAATGCTTGATGTTACCTACTCCATCTTTGTTCTACTTTCCTTGATAAGAATTCTAAGATTATGCTCATAATATTTAAGTTTATTTGGGATATCTCTCATTTTCACCTCCAAATGGTTAAATTTTGTCCGATCAACATCCTGATTGTGTTGCATTGTTTCCACTTTCTTCTTCAGCCCCATTATTTGATTATAGATCCATGAATCAACTTGGAGAATAGAATCAGCTTTGAACTTGGTAGAATGTAGGAAGGAAAGCTTAGTGTCCCTCTGTAGAGAGTCATGATTGTCTTCTGCATTCTCATGTGGAGGGTGATCAACCTTTTCAATTTGTTCCTCCCTATCCATCAATTCCTCCTCTTTAGTCTCAACAGGGTCTTCATGCTGAATAGGGTCCTCCTTTTCTTGTTCCCCAATCTCCAAAGTAGGAGTAGAAACCAAAACCATGTGATCCTCCTCTCTCATAGAAATTGGATCATCAATTAAAATATCTTTATCTTTAACACCTCCCCCCAACACAGTCTGATTATCCTCATTATCAGAATTGCTCTATTCTGAGTTTCCCTCAGTTGTATCCCCTTCATTCCCTTTCTCAAAATTTCCTTTAATTTCCAGATATCCATCCAAATTGGAACTGAACTCCCCAACATCCATCCCTTCCTCTTCCTCTAGGACATCCTTCTCATAACTTTCAGTACTCTCTGACTCAAAATCCTCTTCTACAATTTGTTTTTTAGAACTAGAGGGTTTTGGTTTTGCCTTGTCTATCCCTTTAACTTTCTCATCCTTCTTACACTTTTTGGACTGAGAACCCTTATGTTTGTCAGAATAAGGAGTCGAAGCTATGGAATTATTTTTACAATAACCCTCTATGATAAGTATCAGACCTTCATGTAAAATGGGGTGAGACTCCTTCCTATGGGCAAACAAGCTTTAAAGCAACGAAAAACGCAAATAGAAAGGGAAAGAAATTCTATCCTTATGCTTGAAATGGTTGAGAAAAACAAAATGAAAATTTTGAACTCTTTTATTCCTAACATCAAGGATAAAGTACTCACAGATACATCATAACACATCTCTCCAAATTCCTTTTATCTGTTCCAAAGTAAAGAAGTCTCCATTCTTTTCCAGTTGCTTCTCCTTTGCATCCATCTTCAAAATTTTTTTATAGGCTGCATTGGAGATACTGATCTATTTTGAGAACTTAATACCACCCATGGGAAGCCCCATGACCTCAGCAATGAAATCCTTAGTAAACTTCACAGTGACTCCATGGAGAGTAACTCTGTCATCAACCCAATTTTTAAAGAAGGCAGTAGTGATGTGGGGTTTAAATCCATGCAAACGCTCCATATAACTAACCACCTTTCCTTTCTATAGAATCTTCCATATGTCTTGTTTAGCCTTCCAATCATTACATTTTTTGGGCTCTTGCTTCTGTGGTTCACCATTCATATTGCAAAACAAACCAAAAACCAGAAGCACCCAAACACAGAAGGCAGAAGGGTTAAAATGGAACCAGTTATTTGTTACTTGAAATGGAATTCACCTATATGATGACACATGTAGTGACCACATTACATTCTCATGAATGTACCTCCTCAGGGAAGGTGATCAGTCCTCCATAAGGCCACTCCACCAAATCATTAAATTGCTAATCCAAGCAAATCTTTCCCACTTTAGAATGAATGGCATCATAATTAATAAGCACTTTGAGATCAATGTGCTTATTTAATTCATCAAGCCACCTCACCTTATTCCCTGTTTGAACAACATGATTAGCTATCCAGTCAACAACCCCATTGGCCTCTTGATATGTATGAGATATGGCCACTTTTTCAAATTTTTGAATTAAGGCTTTGATTTCCATAACCGTAGCCTCAATAGACCATGAAATTGAATTTTTATTATTTAGGATGTTAATAATATTCAAAGAATCACCTTCCAACCATAATTTGGAATACCCCAACTCAACAGCTAATTTAATGGTGTAGAGGGCTGCAGTAGCTTCAACAATATGGCTATTTGAATTACCAATTGGGAAAACAATAACATCAATTACATTTCCCACATGATCTCTCAATACTCCTCCACATCCCGCTCTTCTCAGATTTCCCTTAGCTACTCCATCAAAGTTCCCTTTGATCCATCCATTAGGAGGAACATACCATTTTATGATCGATCTTGGATTATCAATTTTCAAATTAGGCCTTTCAGATTGTAAAGGGTTGTCAAATTGGAAGGTTTGATCAGAATCCCTCTGTGATTTAAAATTCTCCTTGATGGCTCTAATGATATTCTAACCAAGTACCCATCCTACAAGTTCTTTACTCTTGAATATTCTATTATTTCTTTCTTTCCATATACCCCACCATAGATGAGGGACAGTTAGTTTCTAGAGAAAATGAGCATTAGGATTCTTAGAGGGGCAACACCAGATTTTAAAAGAGAGTTCCACACTATTTTGATGGACCCATGTTATACCCCAAAAATTAGGAATCTCAGTCCAAACTTGCTGGGTGTAAGAGCAGTTTAAAAACATATGGTATCTATCTTCAAATCCATTTTTGCATAACATACACCTGTTAACCACATTTATTCCTCTTTTTTGCAAGTTGTCAAGGGTCAAAATTTTATTTTGAAGCAGAGTTCAAAAGAAGATATTAATTTTGGGGGTGAGCCCCTTAATCCAGGCATGAGACCACAATAGTTGATTACCCTTTTCCTTTGAAACAAAGATAGTGGAATCTTTAAATTGACCACTAGGATCATTATGCCAAATAATCTTATCCTCAAGATAAGGATAAAGAGAGGCATCATTGAGAGATAATTGGATATTACTGAAGCCTTGATCAACATCAATTAAATTCACCTAGGAATCATTCTACCAATAATGACTAACTAATATGCCATATCTCTACTTACATTGGTCAACTAAATCCTTGTCATGAAAATATCCAATCAAAGGATAATCCTTTAACCAAACATCATCCCAAAATTTCACCTTAAGCCCATTACCAATTTTCTAGGAGCATCCTTTTTCTAAAGTTTTCTTGGTCCCCTGAACAACCCCCCATATAGAAGAGGGATGAATAACATCAGGATAAGAGAAGAAATCAGGAAGGGATTTAGCATTGAAGAGGTACTTATGTTTCCATATGGTACTCCACTATTTGTTGTCATGGTAAACTCTCCAACCTAGTTTGGCTAAAATATCTTTATGCATACTTCTGATTTTCTTGATTCCCAATCCCCCTTCACTGAGAGGTTTGCAAACATGATCCCAAGCAATTAAAGGCATTCTCCTTTTTTCCTCAGTACCAGTCCATAGAAAATTTCTTTGAATTTTTTCAATAGACTCAACAAATTTAATAGGAATTCTAAAAATACTTAAAGCATAAGTAGGTATGCTTTGAAGACAAGCTTTGAGAAGAGTTAACTTACCTGCCTGACTTAAAAGATATCCTTTCCATCCCATAAGTTTCTTATTGAATTTATTAATAAGATCTTCCTAGAAGGCATCAGGGACCTTCAGGCTAAGAAGAAGACCCAAGTAAGAAGAGGGGAGAGATACTATAGAACATCCAAGGATTTTAGCAATTTTATTTTGCCTCTGGATAGGGGTGTTGATAAAGAACACAACACTTTTATTCCAGTTAACCAATTGACCAGAGGTAGAAGAATATAAGTTAATAGCTTGCTTCAAATTTCTAGCTTCCTTGACTTCAACCTTACCCATAAAGATGGTATCATCAACAAATTGTCCATGAGAACAAATTAGAGGATGAGAATAAGGTTGTAAACCCTTAAAGAAACCTTTATGGACCAAGTCCCCAATATATCTCCCTAAGCAATCAGCCATAATAAAAAAAGGATGGGGGATAAAGGATCACCTTGTCTCAACCCCCGAGAGGGATAAAAGAAATGAGATGAGCTTCCATTAACTAGAACAACAATAGAGGAAGAAGAAATCAACTGGTAAATAAGACCAACCACCTTTTGGTCAAAGCCAAAAGCTAATAGACTATTTGAGAGGAATGACCAATCAACTCTGTCATAGGCCTTAGCAATGTCAACTTTCATAATGAACCCCTGATTGTTAGAACAAGACAAGGAGTGAATATTCTCATGAGAAGTGATGATATAGTTGAGGATTTGTCTACCTGGGATGAAGCCATTTTGTTGATCAGAAATAATCAAAGGAATCACTTGAATAAGTCTGGAAGTAACAACTTTGGAAATAATTTTATAGAAAGAATTACAAAGGCTGATCGGTCTAAACTGATCAGGAGAATCAGCACCAATTTTCTTAGGAATCAAGCACAAAAAGGTGGAGTTGACTTCCTTAAGCATCTGTTTAGCTCCATAGAATTCCTTCACAACATCACTTACATCTTTACCAACAAATTTCCAAAGTTTTTGGAAGAAAAACATGGGGAAGCCATTAGGACCAGGAGCTTTATCTCCTCCAAGAGAACAGGATCTTTATCTCCTCCCAGAGAACTAACATATAATGACATTGATACATATTATGGATGTATATTAGTCTTATTTGTTTTATGCTTCCTTTTTATTACTTTATTGCATGATAAGTTAGAACTTGCTTGTTTATTGTGTGTGGCCCATGGCTTTATATGTGAAAATACTTGATTGTATGGAATCATCATGACATTTCATGTGGTTATTGGCCTTGTGTATTTATGTGAAACTCACATAGCCCTTGTATATGGCCTTTGGCCTTGTGTGTGACATTATATATAGTTTATTAGACATTACATGGCATTTCTTGTTTATTAATCAATTTCTGCTTGGTGCCATGATTCATAACATGAATTTATTTTAAATATTATTTTTATTATTATTTCATGATACATATCATGCACATGATTCTTATGTGTTTCAATGATATATCTATCTAACACATGTTTCATATACATATTCAATGCTATATTCAAATACTATGATGCAATACATTCAAAAGTTCAATTGATGCCACATGATTCTATTTTTCACATATGTTTTATATTAAGACAAGTAACTTGTAGGATACATGTCTCATCTTAAAAGGGGGTATCACAATGGGATTGTCTTGAGAAGTCAAGTCTTCATGAGAAATTTCAAATTTATGGCACTATAGAATTTTTAGAATTACAAATTGATTCAAAAAATTTAGATTATGGGGGCATGTGACATGCATGTGCTCTCATTCCTATAGTTACAAGTTGAAAGTTTCAACAGTTACAAGTTCAAGTGGCATTCAATATCAATAAAATAGAAGTATATGGGGGCATGATATTCATTCATTTCACATTTATACATGAAAATTGTAAATTTAAAAATGTCTCAAACTCAAACGTTTTAAAGTTTAAAAAGTTTTAAAGTGTCAAATATAATATAGATCCATCTTCATGTTGCAAGTGGGCCATGTTAGATTCTAGTGACAATCAACATAAATGGTTTTAATTTTTATATGAAGTGAGCCAAAATTAACGGTTCCACTCCTTTACTTATTTTATAGAGTAATCTATAAATGTGAAATGAAATTTGGAGCATACAATCTTTCTAACTCAAGAACTTTTAATGGTTTCCAAATTAAGACTTGATCACTCTCAATTTGCTACAAGATCAAAATTTATTCAAAATTCCTCAACAAGGGGGAAATCACTTCTCTATTTTAAAAGTTACAATTAATTAGATTGCATAATCTTTCAGATGTATACTTTATTTACTCTCTTTTCAAATGTTAAATTTCAAGTTTCAGATTTTTAACTTTAAAGAATGAACAATAATTACTTTTAGTGGAATTGTTGTAGGTTTCCTATTAAGGTATATTTCATTATTAAGTTTCACATCAAAATGTAAATTGTGTATACATAACTAAGTTTGATTCTACTTTAAATATTAATTTCACTTAATTTCATCACTATAATAAACTAGGGGAAAACACATACATAAATTTAGTCATTAAGTGCATGACAATGTTTAATCTTGACATCATTACCTTATTTTTCCTATTAGCCATTTTAACTTGTAATATATACAAGAGAATTCAATACTCTACAAACTATATTGAAATAACTCATTAATATACTTAAACATACCTAATATTCTTGTGGGTACTTATTAGACCTTTTCTAATAGTTTATACCCTTCTAGGACATGACTGTGCTAGGTATAATCATGTCACATTGTGGCATGGTACACTAGTGTGACTTTGTACCCTATGGTTCAATAGAAAATTTTAAAATATTATACATTTCATTTAACCCTACCATGATTTTAACAAGGTTGGTTAGTGAAAATATTCAAAAAATTCATCTATATAATCACATCAAGGCTTATCCAAAAAACATCTAGCAATCACTTGGAAATTCTAGTGCTCTTTGATTAAAATAACATTATTCCTCCAATTTAAACTCTATTAGATTCTAACAGTCATAGGCAAAGTCTAAATTAAATTTATTTCATGTAAAGGGCATCAAATGTTAATCATTTCAATTAATATTCTAGCTGAATTCATACAGTTGCACAATCACCAATCACATACTCACTCTAGGAGGGAATACTATAATGGCTTAAGATAATTTTGGGTTATGTTGGAAACACTCAGATTATATGAAGATTTCATAGGGTAGCTTAACTATTCTCATAACCTAATTCCCTACATTTTGTAAATTTATTTCTATTGTGTTTATTATGCAAGATCTAGGGTTTTATGTTTTGTATGGACTACAAGAAAAATCAAGTCTAACATAGAATTAGGAAACCCTAAGAAATAGTTGGAGGTGATTGCATATAAAATTCAGTTTCATAGTCAACCTAGACATGACCAAGGTCAAAAGAAAAGAAAAATTATAATCCTATCCTGCTATTGCAAACTTGTCCCAACATAATTTTAATTCTTGATTTCAGACATAACATAGTACATAGTTTTTTTCAAATAATTTTCAGTCAGTCATTTTGCATAGTCAACATAGAATTAATTTGAGGGAGGTTTGTATATTCATTGGTTGATGTAAATTATATATTTTACATCTAGATATGCATATTTAATAAATATAAATATCAATAGTTTATATCTATCAGTTTGATTTATTCAATTCAAAATTGATCAAACATATCCTTATTTGTTAAATATGTTCATGAAAAAAATGTGCTTTTATTTTTTTAGCTTATATGTTAGTTTCCTAGAGCATGCATTTTGACATGGATTGTAACATTTGATATTTTTTGGGTGAATATTCTCTCTTAATGTTGACTATTACATATTTTTTATAGTTTATTTATACAAATTCATGCATAATTTAATGGCAAGAAGTATAGTATTAGATACTCATGTTGGTTTTTGGGTCTTATAATGCTGCATTTATGGAGCCATGCCACACCCTTGAATTTATTGTGAGTTTGGGGCCATCCTTGCCTATGAATTGATGAGGAGTGTATTTGTTACACATCCATGATTTTAAGGGATTTTTTTGGTGAGAGGATGCATCTATAGTGTTGTTATTTTCATAATCATCTAGGAGAGTCACTTGTATCTTGAATCCTCATACGATGTATTTTTCCTCTTATTTTCAAGGTTGACCTCAATTATTGTATGAGTTTCATAGAAAGACCATGAGAGTGTGATTACAAATTAAATCTAAAGGGTTTGAGTTTTAGGTCACCATAATGGATATAAAAAAAGTCTTAGAAGTTGGGATACATTTTTAGGACCCTTTTAAGATGGAGATTGTGGTAGAATGAGTGTGTGTCCTTAGGGAGTACATATACCTTTATATAATTATTGAAATGTTAATTTGATTGAGATTTGTGTCTATTATGTACCATATTAGGTAGATGAGTACCTAGCATGAATGGTGATGGATATAAATTTCTATTTATAAGAAACACTTGTGTAAATAATATTAGGTTTTATGTGAGCATGAAAATATGTTCACCTAGGAAATTGTACACATGTTTGATGGAGTTTTGTGCCTTGAGCATGCTAATTTTAGGGGATCCTATCTCAAAATACCCCTCAGAGAATGATACCACGTTTAATTATGGGAATATTCCTCATAGTGGAGGAGTGTAGTATGTTATTTTAGTGGATTCCTATGTGTTATTATTTTGTTTATGGATTGATATTTTGTACGTTACCTTGGCTTTTGGGAAGAGGTTTGGTTATAGTTGGTATATATAACATTGAGATGAGTTGATACTCTCACACCATCAAGTGACATAATCATAAGTCCATTGAGTGGATTTATATCTTAAATTATGTTAATTATTTATTCTAAGTGGTGTTATGTACCTTTAGTGTTTATTCACCTATATTTTTTAGCCTTTATAGGATGGTGTCATATGATTTGTGTTAGATAGAAAAGTTATACAAATGGAGTATATTGATTCCAAAATGTAATCTAACCTGTTTTCATATTTGGGGAAAAGTGTTATAAGCTTTTAAATTTACATGTTGGCAAGTGTGTGGAGGAATTAGAAACTTAGAGTTGTGATGCATACTTCATATCATGTGAGGTTGTTGGCAAGTTATGTTTCTGGTTGTTGATACATTAGCTTCCTACTCCCCACTTCATGGATTTATAGAGCAACACTATTAAATATTAATGTAATTTAAATGGTGAAAATTTACCACTTGATATGGCATACCTTGAAAAAAATTGGTTCTTGACTGAGATTTTTAAGCTGATTGGAATTATCTTTTAAAAAAAAATCTTTATTATAGATTTCAAGGATATTTATCCATTTAAAATTTTGAAAATTTATACAATGTTGGATATCCTAATTTTATTTCTTAATTTCAGTTTTGGATTGAATTTGTATGTCCAACAATTTCCAATTTTAAATATTATTTGGATTATATTGGGTTGTTCAAACTTTTTAGTTATTTTCCTTTATGGATTTAAATTATTGATCTAACCAATTTGAATTTACTCATTATTTGCATTGGTAAAATTTTAATTTGTTAAAATGTATTATTTTATTGATCCATTTTGTTGTACCTTTCACTATGAGAGTTTGGGATTATTAAGTGAGAAGTATCTTGTTATTTTAAGTGTATGAGAAAAACTTAAGACATGTTGAGTAACTTGTGAGAAAGCTGGGAGACCTTGTTTCATTTTCTCCTTATAAAAAGGTTGTAAGGATAATGTGAGACTTAGCCTTATAGTTATATGATATTAACATATGTTTCCTCCTAACTCTAGGAGTGATGGAGATGGGTTATGTTGTGATACTGGATACACCTTGAGGTGTTGTGTAATTAGCATTTGTGCATCATAATGAGTATAGAAAGTCCTCCCAATGTTTTTGTGATTGGGTTTTAAGCATAAGGATGAGTGTTTAAATTCATATTAATGATTGGTGTGATTGATTTTTGAGAATTTGGAAAATTTTTCGAATGTCATTCTAATAGGTTGAGGTATTTGGGTTGGGCATTGGGATGTCCAGATTCATCCCAATAGGATCCTTGGTTAAGTTTTGAGAATTGGGATTACATCAAAAGTAGTCCCAATGGATTTTGGAAATTGGGTCTAGGAAAAGGTGATATAATAATCCAAAGTAATGATATTGTACCTAAGTGAAGGCTTTAGGCAACAATGATAAAGTAAATTTACAAAGTCCCCTTTATATGATTCCATCAATTGGAAATCATAACTCTTATTCATCTAATGGGTTAAGGATATCTTATATTGAAATGATCTCTTATGGATAATCTTGTGGATTCTATGTGATTTAAGTGTTTGATTTTCATATTTGGAATAATATGAATGTGAAAATAATGAAATTAAAATGTTTTTGATCTCCTAAGTTAAAATAAGATAAAATAAAATGAAAGAAAATAAATCCTCACCTTATATTTGAAAAGGACACTTGACACATTGTGATACATGTTATAAATATTATGTAATAATTAAATGGAACTAGACCATATTGAATTATGTTTTCTCATAAGTTAGAAGCCAAATATTAATCAACAACATTTCAAATTATGCCTTGAAGCGCGACTTTCCCTATGGAGGAGTTAACTTATCTTTGGCCATAAATATTTTATTTCACTATATGATTTGTTAGTAGAGATCTCAAATCATTGAAATAAAGATATTTCTGAGTTGAGTTAGAAATATTTTGTTATGATTTTTTTAATACCATAGTTAAAAACTTCCAAAATGATGTAATCCTACTTGATTATGAACTATTGTATCATATCTAAAGTTTACATGGTGGGGTAAAATTTAACACTTAATTGTTATCTTGAATCTTTGATTTCATGTTGAATGCCATTTTTTATTGTTTATATAGTAATTATAAAGTATTCATTATCATGCTCAGCTAAAAAAATGAATTATGATGTATTTAGCACAAGTGCTCATAAGTTTAACATGCATACTTAGATTTTGAAATAGTGATAATCAGAGTAACATTGTTCATCTAGGCATCATACTTCATGAACTCACATTATTGGTAACATGGGTTTCATTTTGATATACATTTTTATTTTGGCATAACTAGACTCTATTGATGAAATTTGATCTTTGGTTTGATGATATATCCTTCAAGACAAATGCAATAGTCTATGAGTTTTCTTGAAGAATTTTGGATGAGCTATTAAAGTTTAAACATCATTTTTTGAAAATATTTATTAGAACTTATATTAAATTTTATTTTTTAATTATCTAATATAAACCTATATTTTATGCTAACTTTAATGAAACTTGTGATAATTTAATCAATTTATCTACCATTTTGGGTAAGCATTGTTTGAAAGGTTTTTATTAAATGACATTTACATGTCACATTTGCCAAGAAATAACATATATGATTAGTTTTCTTTGATTTCGTATCAAATTTTGAATATATATATTTTAAAATAATAATATAGATATGTTTGTTTAATATTTTATATCACCTTGGATCTCGTCTTGACTTGAAAATGTTTTTTGGTCATGTCAATAAAATGTTCAAAATAGCTATGTTTGAGTTTGGAGGCAATTTTGTTAGAAAAATGTTAGGAATATTATGCTTAGTACTCACATGTAAGGTTTAGTTTAATATATGTTTGATTAATTACATTAATATTATTATTATGTGAGAATAATTGTACATGAGTTATGATTATCATAACTCACCTCTCTAGTCTTTATGAGAGATTCTAGGTTTGTTGAGGGATATTGGGGATTCAATATAATATTGAATCCTTGAATAAAAATATACAATCATATACATAATAATATTTTAATATGAATAAAACATATCATTGAATTCTATTGTGTTGTAGAGTATTAAAATTTTGAGTATTCTGTGTGTTTAGTTATGCAAATCTGAACCCAGTTTAATATTTGGTATCAGAGCAAGTTTTCCATTAGTGATGACAGTTTGTGATGAATGTGCATGACCCTATGGGAGAAGTATTATAAAAAATCAGGATTATTTTTTAGTGTTTAATTTCAATCAATGCATATCATATTATGATATAGCCAGGTTGTATTCTGCAAAATCATGCATGTCATATTCTTCTAGCTTATATCGGATCTATATGATTCTTTTGAATTTTATTGATCAATTAAACTTGAAGATTGGAACTAATATGGAACTTAATGCCACCATGTATTCATGTTATGTATTTTACCTACCAGTCTTTGGCCAATTATTGATTTCTCTCATAATATTGACATCTAAGCTTCATCTCTTATTTATAATCTATGTTCTTGTTCATCAAACTTCTATCTGTATATTATTGAATAAATACATCAGCATTGGGTTTATTTATTGGGTTTAATAATTGTTACATTAATATATATTAAATCATTTTCTGTTATTTGTCGGCTATATTTCAAACCAACATCAACTAGATCTACATCTCATCACCCCTCACAAGTTATCGTGCCAACCAAGGCTCGATGCCTTGCCATTGGGATCTAGTGATATTGTATGTAATTTGAGTGTTTGAATCAACTACATGAATTAATATGTCATCCTCCCAAGAACACGCATACCTATACACCTATAAGATCATGATTTTTGGCATGCATGTTTTCTCTTAAAAAATTACCTTGGTTCTGGAACATGGATCATCCATCCTAAGATTGGGCCTTTAACAATTAATGAACATGGAAAATATTCTATTAGAACACACTAATTTGATTTCAGTCAACTATTCAAGCCCATGGTATTCTAGGTTGCTTTGTTTTCAATTTCAATATGGTTCATTATATGTCAAATATAAGTATCTCCAAATAATAGGCCCCTTTTTAGGTTATAATAATTTACTTTATTATTTGATATAATGAGTTCTAAAAAAATAGTTTGTTTAATTGCAAATAAACTTATTTAGTGAAGTTTCAATATATTATTCAAAAATATATTACTAAGTCTTTTATGTTTTTCATCAGTGTATTTTATAATTATAGAATTTGGTTATATTATAAATTGAAGTATAGTGTCAATTAATATTTAATTGGAATTTTTAATTTATTATTAAAGCCATTTTAAGTATAGAGTCATGATATATCATTAGTCGTTATCAATTTTTCATCTTGTCATAGTTAAAATTCAAGTCATTTTGTAATTTATAAATTTAAAAAATAAACATTTCTTAACTAAATGCATTATTGCTTGGATGTGACATCCATATTGTGAGGGGATTATATTACTAAGCCTCATGATCATATTTCATAAGTAGTAACACACATGACGATGGAGGAAATGGAGGTTAGAGGTATTTTAGCATATCTTCTCATTAGTCACTAACGATAAGGCCACACATCTAGATTAGGGGCAAAAACATTATGCATAAATAACTATGTTGAGGATGATCACCAATGGTAGTGGTGACTATATATGATGTGCAATATTGAATGGAATCAATCACATGTAGAGTCTATATAAGAGATAATGAGGAATTGATACCCATTTTTAGTTTTTTCATGTTTTCTTATTTTGTGCGATAAAATAAGTGAGCAATTCTAAATGTAATCCCCTAATGTAAAAATGTAGTAGAGTACTAAATCATATAATGTTATAACAATATGATACTTGTATAGGTTATTGGTTGAAGCCTTTGTAAAACCATATTTAAAGGTTTTTGGTTGGAGCCTTTGTAAAACCATTAGTGTACAAGTGTGGAGGATGAACAAAAGTGTTGGTCTCTATTCATACCTGGGTGGTTTTTGTATCCATCCATGAAATCCACTTGTGAAAATATAGTTTTGGAGAGTTGTGCGATATTGAATGTAGATCAATATCATGAGAAAATAAGAGTGACATGTTGTAGTTCTAGAGTGAGATGTTTTATACCATGTTCACACTAGAGAGGGGGAGTGTTAGGAATATTATGCTTAGTACTCACATATAAGGGGTATTTTAATATATGTGTAAGTAAATACATTAGTATTATTATTGTGTGATAATAATTGTACATGAGTTGTGATTGTCACAACTCACCTCTCTAGTTTTTAAGAGAGATTATAGGTTTTTTGAGGGATATTATGGATTTAGGATTAATATTAACTCATTGAATAGAGTAAAATCATCTATATATTAATCTCATATTATGATTAAAACATTTGATTGAATTATTTTGTGTTGTAGAGTATTAAAAATTTGAGTGTTTTGTGTGTTTAGTTTTGCAAATCTAAACACAAATTAACAATATTTTTTTTAGAATATGGATAAATGAGATGGTGATGAAATTATAAATGTTACTAATCTTCAAATCTAACCTTAATATAGTAACATTTTTTCCACCACCACTATTTGAATTGTACCAAGCATACTTTGATGCCAAACAACTTCTCTCTTATTCAAAGTGGCATCCAAATGGGGTATAATTGTTTGATTAGTTTCATTTGGTCATTATTATTTTGCAATATTCTATGAAAAAACATAAATAAGTTAGTATTTCGTTTGGTGGTCTCTAGTGATAAATTTTTAGAAAATAATGGATTTTTATGTAGTTTAAATACTCTTTTTGAGTAGGTTGACTTGGTATTTGAATTTCGCTCAACATTTTGTGTTATAATAAAGTATGCATTTGTTTTTATTATAATAATCAAAATTTTATCTTGAAAATGATAATGAACCCTAAAACATATAAGTGATATTATTGTTCTTTGTTCAAAATATTTGATAAGTTATAATCAGGAACATACATTCTTTTGATTTTATTACAAATGGAACCTTTTACGTGTGATAGATTTATACTCTATTAAGATAAATGGTTTCATATATTTATTTGGTTGAATTTAAATGTGATTATTTTTATTTCAAAATGCATACATATGTTTCACTAAAATTTGCCTATTTCAAGTTTAAAGAAAAATAAAGAAGGATAGGGATAAGTGATTAGAATGAACCCGGATTGGTTTGTGCACCATATCCAAACATTGTGATCACTCCTCTTTGGCTAGGAAAGACTACCTTCAAGTAAGAAAACACTACCAAAAAATGTTTGTTAGTAGATATATGAGTGGGCTACCAAGCTACATGATTATTATAGGAAGTGTCAAACTTCTTTAGAGATGACAGTCCACTTTTGAGAGACAAAAGAGTAATAAATAACCAAGAGAAAGGAAAAGAGAGAGTAAATAAGAGATAATGTTACCTTTATTCATAACCTGAGTGCAATAAAAAGTAACAGAGTGTAGGTGTTATATTTAGTTTATATTTTGGAAGTTGTTTGGGTAGGTCTTAGAAGGGTTACTAGAAATCCATAGTTATCGTCATCGATTAGGTTGTCGAGGTTGGTTGGCAAGTGTGATCGATATCAGTTAGGATACCAAGGTTGGTGAGGAAGATGACCGATATTGGTTGAGTGGCTGATGTTGGTAGGGGCAATAATTGCCTAGGGGCTTATAGAAGGCTTTTCTAGGTTTAGGAAATGGTTTTGGTCAGGTTTGAAAGGTTTGGGGAGAGTTGTGAGAGAGAGTATTATTTGGATGGATCTGATCAGAGGTTTGGTGTATTGGAACAAGGGGATACAAGTGGGAAAGATTTATAAATTCTTCATAAGGGTTCAGTTAGGAATGTGTAAAGCAATAAATAGTAGATATAAAGTGATTGTAAAGTAACTGCTTAAAGACTTATAGAATAAGTGATGTACTTAGCTGCATAGGTGACTGAATGATAAGTATTGAATGGATGGCTCTTATCAGGCTTATTGAACTGATGCCTTGAATAGAGAAAAAAGTGGGTGTTAATGGTTCTCAAGAGCTTGTTTCCTGATCTAGGTTGACTTATGCAAGATAAAAATAAGCCAAGATGTCAAAAATTGAATGCCAAAAGCTTGTATGAAAATAAGAATGAGTTTTCTTGATTTTTGTTGACCTAAATATTAGTTTAGAGTTTGGCTTATATAATTGACGTCGGTGATCTTGTTGACATCGGCTATGGGTTGATCAACATCGATGGCATGAGAATAGGTAAAAATACTATCTTTAGCCTATTTTTTGTTGTTTCTCATGCCAAGTGTGGCATCCATTACAAAACAGTAGAAATAGGAGGTTAAGAAGGATGTAGTTAGTTAGGCATTTATTTTTGAGGTGAAAATAAGTCATGGGTAGTTAAGATAAGGGGACTAAGTCTTGAGGTGACTCATCAGGCGAGAATTAATCTTAGGATGAGGTGGTCAGGTAAGGTGGCATAATGGGTGTTTAATTAACTTAATTAAATATTTTAAATTAATTAAATGTGTGAGGGGTAAAATCATGGGTCAGTGAGGCTAATTATTATTATTGAAAAGGGGATCAAGAGGGGGTTTGACATAGGGAATTACACATGTGTGTGACATAATTTTGGTGTCTACAACATAAATGTTCAACAATTCTTGCATGGCATGGATTTTGAATTTAGTTCAAGGTTTTGTTA